>JAPWTK010000470.1:240000-344711 GCA_029963805.1 Aromia moschata
TTTGAAAGATTTGTAAATATAAATACAATCAAAAATACGAGATCGTATCATAGTTTTGTTCCGCTTTCTCAAAGTCAATTAAAAGCGCGGAAATAATCAGCTTCCGATAATTTTGATATTGTTAATATATATATATTGTAAAACCCAAACGTAAATTGTTGAATAAAAAATAATGTTCCAGTTCAAATTGTTAACGGTTACCTTGTTCCATCAAATATTACTTACAGAGATAATTTTACACTTAATATGCCCATAACTTCATTGAAACTAGAAATTCTTTCACATTCATAATTATTTTTGTTCGTAATTTATTTTAATCCATTTGTTACACCATATCGAATATGAAACTGTAGACAAGGACTCGAAGTTGAATAAAAAGGGTAGATATAATCTCTATTTACAAAAAGTAATGAAGTACAATTTAAATTATAAGATTACAAAATAAAAATATTAGGTCAATTTTCGCTACAAAAAAAAAAAAAACACATGGACATTCACTAAATATGAAAATAACAAAACGAGCGTGCAGTCACTTGAACTTAAAGGTAAGAACTATAGATTCTGTAAGTTTCATATTTTTATCACGCAGTCAACACGTTCTTTTCATAACCTCAATAATGCGATTTTTCAAAATTTCGAAAATTCAAGCAAAGTTTTTTTTTATAAGGAGTGAATTGCTCGGGTCGACTGGTGGCTGTATTTCGTCTATGATATGTACACTTAATTCCTGAGTAACATAAGCTGCTTACTCTAAACAGTCAAGACGCTAGAGTCGATTAAAATTCACAAAAAATAACTAAAAAAACAAGGAATTTTAACACGCTGCTATTATTTGGAGGTTATGACTGATCGAATTTTTTATACTTACACTAAAACTGCCATCTTTCCCCTTCAAAATGCCGCCTCAAGCGGGTAGATATCTTAAAAAAGGAAAAATTTTAGAGATAAATTTGATAAAGCATAAAAATTACGGTTTTTAAAAGTTTTAATTCAAATGGGCGGAAACGAGCGTTTGTAAAAATTAAATTTGCCTAAATTTTTGTTCTTTGGGACCCTAAAAAAGAGTCCCTCAAAGTTACAGCAAAATCTAACATGGGTCGGCCTCTTCAATTAGACGATTTCATATGGAATGACCCCAAAGCCAGATACTCTACAGAAGTGCAAATTGAACACGTAACAAGTTAAGGAGGGGGGGTCCATTGATAGTAAAACACGGTATATAATAGCGACCCAAACCTTACTCTTTTGAGAGTTTGTCCGCATGGTACACATTGTATAGTAATTGTAATTACAAGGTGTACAGATTAGGAAGTGTAGGTCTTTGTTGTAACAGGTGTCTGACGGCAGATTGGATTTACCTCAGACTGCATGAATTTTTATCGCCGAGTACTTAAAATGCATTATAGGAAGAGATTACTAATCCTCTCCCGGGAGAGGCGACAAAGGCGACTTCCCCCATTAGCCGCCAGATCGATTCTGCCTCCGAACTAAAAGGCCGAAGATTGCCCGGCAGCCCCCAAAACGGGGGAGTTTCGGCTCGGGCAAACAAGATTGTGTCGGTCTATATGACGGCGGCGTTTAACTTAATTCAAATTAAAAGCTTGCGAGCTCCATACCCCCCGGCCTCTCGTAAACGTAAAATTTGTCGAGTGCAAAGTAAACAGCAACCCAATTAATGAAGCGATATCGTCGCGATGTCGTCATCAGGCAGAGGCATTCCTTCTACTTTACTCCCTCTCGAAACGGGGATGATCTAAATCAAGGTAAACAATGCGTTCGATATCGAGCAAGTAAGATTTTTTTTACTAAAAAAAACATTTGAATTGGCCCCTAGGCTATTGGGTTTAACCCATTAACGCCCACAGGACAGAATTTCGACATTGAAGTTCGAGTTGATGCCGTTCAATGAATTTGAGGAAAACAAAGTTCCAAACTACCTTTTCCTATGTTTTTGAGGGTGCTCTTTCAAACGGTGATGGTTTGGAAAAAATTCTTAAAAATATTTAACCATGGAAAAATTAAAATTAATCCAAAAAAAACGTCATTTTATGGTTTCATTTTTTTTTAATGACTTTTCATTCCCTTTTCATTTTTTTATGACTCAAATGCTGGCCTCGATTCCAAACTTAAAATAAATAAAGTTTTTAAGGTCTAAAAAATTTTTTCCAAAAAAAAATGGCGGCCCAACTTTATTTTTTTTTTTCCCCCCTTTTTTTTTTTTTCCCCCAACCCTTTTTTTTCTTTTTTTTTTTTCCAAAAATTTTTTTTTTTTTGGAAAGATATTTTTTTTTTTTTTTTCTTTTTTTCTCTTTCTTTTTTTCTCTTTTTTTTTTTTTTTTTTTTCCCCATTTTTTATTCTTCTTCCCCCAAACCCCAAACATTTTTAATTTTTTTTTTTTTTTTTTTTTTTTTTTTTTTTTTTTTTTTTTTTTTTTTTCTCCCTTTTTTTTTTATAACCCCCTTTTTTTTTTTTTTTCCTCCCCCCTTTTTTTCTCCCCCCCCCCTTTCTTTCCCCCCTTTTTTTTTCCCCCCTTTTTTTTTTTTTTTTTTTTTTTTTTTTTTTTTTTTTTTTTTTTTTTTTTTTTTTTTTTTTTTTTTTTTTTTTCTTTTTCCCTTCTTTTTTTTTTCTTTTTTTTTTTTTTTCTTTTTTTTTTTTTTTTTTTTTTTTTTTTTTTTTTTTTTTTTCTTTTTTTTTTTTTTTTTTTTTTTTTTTTTTTTTTTTTTTTTTTTTTTTTTTTTTTTTTTTTTTTTTTTTTTTTTTTTTTTTTTTTTTTTTTTTGGTAACAATTTTTTAGACCTTACTAACTTTATTTATTTTAAGTTTAGACATCGAGGCCACGATCTAAATAGGTTTAAGTCATAAAAAATATGAAAAGGGAAGAAAAAATTCTTAAAAAAAAAAAAATGACGTTTTTTTGGATTAATTTTAATTTTTCCATGGTTAAATATTTTTTAAGAATTTTTTAACCATCACCATCGAACGACATCAACTCGAACTTCAATGTCGAAATTCTGTCCTCTGGACGTTAATGGGTTAAATGCATATCAAGCTATGGAGTTCCAGTTCATGCTGCATTCCAATTATGAACTTATGACAACAAAAGTCGCAAACTTTCGTTATTCTATGTCATGATTCTCGACACAATCTTAGAAATGGCAAAATCGACGATTTTAGACCGTTTTTTGAGGTTAGGGGCGAACTACGACGTGATGGATTTAATTTGACTTCGGATTCAAAGGCACATATGGATATGACTAAAGCGAGGAAGATACCCTCGTTCTTCCCCACTCATTTCAAAAGTCACAGAACCTGATTTCGATCTTTTTAGATCTCGTCAGTGTGACATTTTTGACGGCGAATTTAGAATTCCAAGAATTAACGGTTCAATTACGTTTTGTAACTATGTGGTTTCTCAGAATACCTGACCAAACATTTACTTTTGCTGGAAAATGTGTACGTTTCACGAAACGTGAGGATTTATGTCACTTCAATACCTCACATTTTGAACATTTCTATTTAGGTAGAATTAAGTACTTTCGTCATTAAAACAAATTGTTTTTACATCGTCTGGCTGTTGGCCAATGATGTTAGTTGACACCATTTTTAATTTGTATGGGTGAAATTTGTCTTTTGTCAGCACCCTGTGTCCTGTACTTTGACTGACTTCACAGGTAGATGCAATTTTGACTGTGGAAGAAACAGGATTTACTATAATTCCTGCAACTGTATCAAATTTTGTCATCAGAATTTTTTGAACGACCAGATCGTTTGGCATCATTAATACTACCAGTTTTTTCAAACTTATGAAGAAGCACCCTCAAATAAGTCCTCGATATAGGGGTACTTCTTATTTCGACGTGGCGTTACCTTGATTTGAGAAAAATCGTGAGGATGTTAATTAGGGGAAAGAAGATACGTTCTAATTTGGCACAAAATATTCTGATTCTGATGCTTTTTTCTGAGTTATTATTTTTGTTTTTAATTAGGTATAAGTATTTCCTATTATTTTGTACAACCTATCCAACGAACAAAGACAAGTTCTGTGAGTTCAAGGAAACCCAAATGAGTTTCCCGCAAAATCTCCTGTATTGAAACAAGGCACTGTAATTTAAGAGGACTAGGAAGGGTTGAAATTTCGAAAAAACTGTTTTCGGTTTTTTGCATATTCCGATACTGTGATCCTTTAGGAATATCTTACCGTTTGTTTTTTTTTTAATTCCCAAAATTGAGGTCAGGATATCTCGAGAACCGCGAAAGATATCAACTTTAAATTTATACAGGAGTTGTAAAACACTATGACGCATTAATTATACCTAAAATCAGATATTGCTACAATTTTATAATAACAAATAACTCGAATTTTTCCAAATGTTTTGTTTTCTGGACGCCATTTTGTTAATTTTATTTTTGTTTTTAATTTGTTAGGTATAATCAATAGAGGGAAGCCTAAGGAGAAGAAATATTTTTAGGATTTGCCAAAATCTTTATCCGTTCGACTGGAATCGTGGTAAAACCGTGAATTCGACAGTTTTCCTTATTCCATTGGGACGCCGATATTATTATTCTGGGAACGACTTTCAATGAATTTTCTCATATTATAATGTTATGATTAATGCCAGTAACAATAAAAAAGTTTTATATTTATTCGCGGCCTTGTTATAAACCATTAAACGCGAGCCAATTTTTGCATTTTCAACCCTCCTTAGTCCCCTTAAGTATTTTTCCATTTGAATCATATCACGCCTGGTCGATTTAATGCGATATTGCAAATAAGAGAGTACTAAGTAGAGAGACATTCATCTCCAGATTAAATAAAATGTTTTCGGCAATAAAGCGGTCTGAGACACATAAAAGTGGAGTTTATGCCTCGAGGCGTTAATAGCCCAAAAACCCAATATCACGGCTTAATAATCTTTAAGATTCAGGACGCGTGCAGCGGCTTCCTGTGGGATCACCGCAGACGTTTCTAGTGTCACGCCGCAACTTCCCGAAACGTCACACTCGCAATACGTTACTTCGAAGTTCAGACTCGAACATAAAAAATTCGAAACATCATTCGGCGGGCCAAAAGGAGATTTTTACACTGCCTGCTGTGGAATACGAGATATGTAAGATGAGTTTTAACGCAGTTTTATTTTTATGATCGATGTAAAGGCGTTATTAAGACGGTACGTTCGATTTTTGCTTTTTGTAGTGTAAACTGTTGAACAAGGATTGTGAATGAATTATGGTCTAACTGAGAAGTAGATAATACAAAATAATTCTATCCTTACATTATTTTACCTCATACGAGATGTGGCTATTAAATCACCGAACTGCAGTCATAATACTTTTTATTCGTTCCAATTACAGTAGCAAACTTTTTCGCCCAAAATTACTCTCTATGGCGATCTCTTCACCGCTCCATACGATTTTTCCATTGTAGAAAGCAGTGCTGGAAGTCCGCTTCTGGCAGCTGATTCAGAAACTCCGTCGCTCTTGCTTTAACCGCTTCCACACTTTCGAATCTTGTCCCCTTCAACGCCGATTTTTCGCAAGGTCGGGCGAATATGGTGGACGTTCCATCACAGTAACGCCGTATTTTGCAAAAGACGCCTTCGCAGACAAACCAGAATGGGCCGCTGCATTGTCTTGGTGAATCTTCCATAATTTGGTCTTCAACAAATTGGGTCTTCGTCTTCTCACACGTTCACGAAGAGCCGTCAGAACCTCGATGTAATAATGTTGATTGACCGTCTGACCCTCAGGGATCAAGTGACCGTAAACAATGCCTCGAATGTCAAAAAAGACGATCATCATCGCTTTGAATTTGGATTTGCTCATCCTGGCTTTTTTTGCCTTGGCTCTTCTAATGCATGGATTGGCGCTTTGTTTCGAATCGTAAGTAAACAACCACGATTCATCACAAGTAATCACAGTGTCTAACAAGCCTGGATCACTGTCAATGTTGTATAGAATGTCAACGATAGTGTTCATTCTAGATCCCTTTTGCGCTTCATTTTTTCAACGTTTCGAAAATGTTTCGTTCATGGAAAAATTCATAAGAAACGTATGGTCTGACCCCAGATCGAGGCAATTTTTTTCACAGGTTTAAAAAAATCTGAATCTGGGGTCAGACCATACGTTTCTTATGTATTTTTCGACGCTGAATTCGAATCAATTTTTAGTTATGCTCTACCAAGTCAGGATTTTGAGATATCCTAACCTGAATGTGCAAAAACACGACTTTTTGATATATTTGATGTTATGTAGCTATGCGATTTTTTTTCTCGAAAAACAGTGTATGGGATCGTATAAATCTTCCTCTTAAAAATTCCGTTGAGTTTGCTCAAATATCTTTTTTTTTGCCGCGATATCGAATTTTGAAAATTGTCTGTTCATATATCTTTCCCAAGACATTTAATTAGTACGGAAACCTTATGGTCATTATTTAAATTGTAATATCTCGGCGAAAAAAAAAAAAGATATTTGAGCAAACTCGATGGCATTTTAAAGGGGAAGATTTGTACTTTAAGATCCCAGTCCAGGCTAGATAGTTTATTTTTTGAAGAGTCCTGAATAAGGTTTCTCGCCGCGATAATTAGGTAAAAAAATAGTAGAAATTGATTGTGTATGTTTTGGACAAAATCGGTATGTAGAAACCTTGGTAAAAAAATGGATACAAGTGCCGAAAACCGTTTTTTTTGCGGATTAAGGGACGAAAAATAGTTTTTTTTCGTAAAACAAAAAAATTGACATTGTAGCGCTTGAAAAAACGAAAAAAATGAGTTTTTGGTGATCAAAATCGGTTCAGAAGTTTTTTGCACAAAAAAAATTAAAACCGATGAAAAATGCCAATTTTTTGAAATCGAATTACAAGGGTCCTAATGGTCGCAGAAACCTCTGCTTAAATTGTAGCTTTTGGTCGTGTCCATCTGCAGTAAAAATTTCATACAAAAATAATAAGAACTTTTTGCATAAATCGAAAAATACTAAAAAAAACGTCTTTTCGAAAAACGGCTTGAACAAGCCGAAAAATGGTCGTATAGCATTTTTCCTAGGCTTAAATTACTCGTCATTAAATTTCCTACGAATCCAATTTCGTGACTTGTGGGAGAGGTTCATTCAATCGGCTGAAAAACGCGTTTTAAAAATCAGGCGTCGCGTTGCTTCGAGCGCTCGGGTAAGCGAGTGGACGCGTGTTGGGGTAAGCCTCTCCCGCCGCAGACTTCTGTCAGGGCGTCTGCAGAGGCATTTTTATTGCAGATAAGCACGTCCAAAAGCTACAATTTAAGCCGAAGCAGAAGGTTCTGCGACCATCAGACCCCTTGTAATTCGATTTCAAAAAATGGGCATTTTCATCGGTTTTTATTTTTTTGTGCAAAAACTTCTGAACCGATTTTGATCACCAAAAACTCATTTTTTTTCGTTTTTTCAAGCGCTACAACGTGCTATTTTTTGTTTACTAAGACTACAATTTCCTACAGTCAAAGGAATAAATTGTGATACTACATGCTTACAGAACTATGCACGTATTATATTGTTTTTAGAATGAGAGAAATGATGAACTATTGTACAATGATGAAATATTGTTGAAAGTTTGAAATAAAACTTCAGAGTTTCAAATAAAACTGCTTTAATTTGCATTAAATTCATTAAATTGTATCCCTAAATATAATTAGCTTTCAAACTGCAACGCAAAACATAATTATAAGAGAAAAACAGGCGAGATCGCCTTTCTCTGCCGCCAGCGGAGCGCGCTACAAGACTTGAGCTCAAAAATATTTAATAACAGTGGTTTGAAAAATAACACCATCTTTGTTTTTACAGTATTTGTAGATAAGATTACGGAGAAGAAAATAGTATTTTTTACAATTCATTTAACTTGGGGGGCGGGTATGAAAAAACAATTTAAACAATTAAATTGTTATTAACTTTTTTTTGTTTAGAAAAAAAAATCTCTTATATTTTCTGAAAGTGTAGGTAAAAAAATAGCGAATAAAAAAAACGACACGAATCCGATTATTACAACTGTAGATAATACATTTCAAATCGGAAGAGATTTATGAAAATGTAGCAAATTATCGAAACTTCATACTTTCATATTTCCGAAATAAATTTTGTTTGAGCTAAATCCTGAAATACGTGTCTATTAATATTACATACACATGTCATAAAAAAATTATCTTATTTTAAGAAGTTAATTTTTTTTGTTCTGAAATCCGTGCGATTTGTAAAAGAATGACCCATATGCAGATTGGAATTTTAAATGAAGGTTGCCAGAGAAATGGAGATGGACCATTAATCCCAGTTCACTGAAGGCGTCTGGGAAATGCCGCAACTATTTCATGCGATGAACCACATCAGATGTAAGGAGAAATGAACGATGTACAGGATAAGGAGAACGGATGGCGCAACAACGGAAGGTGCCACAACAGAACTAAGACTTTGAACGCCCGTCACGTCACCCAGACACAACTTTTATTTCGAATAGGTTTAAATTTTCTAGAAGAATTGCTCCGTCTCACAAAAGAACAAAGTAGCTATTATAAAGGATCCTCATTTCGTAAGCATGACTTGCAGGGTGTCGGCCCTTTCCTTGCCTCATGATGCGAGTGGGGAATACGGTCGAATCGCCAGTTTTTACGAATTTCGTCCTCGAGAGACTGCGTGATTAACGTGGCGAGTTTTGGTTTTGTTGTTTATAGTCCAGTAGACAGGAAGCTGAAATTCATCAAAAACTGTTCTTGAAACATATAGGGCTAGTTTTGACGGTGTCCTATGTATTTTTTTTTGCGAATAACACAATGCGCGGGGTCCGTAGAGCTAAAACCGTCCGCTAATTTTGTTCAATTAACAATTTGTGAAAAAAAAGTCTATTTTTCAAATTTTCACTTATATCTCTGTTCCTTGGCATATTTTATATAGGATATGCATTTAAGACGTTGAGCCTATTGAATTTCCAAAATTTTAAGCCCAACCCGAAGTCTCCAAGTGCTATTATTATCTCGAAACTTATAAAGCTTAATTTTCTCGAAAACGGCGCGATTTAGCGTCATGGAACAGGTATACCATGTTTGCAGTAAATGGATGGCTCTTTCAAGAAAACTGTCAATATTGACAAAATTCGTGATAACAAAAAAAATATAATGAGAATAACCAGTGGTACAGGGGGTTGTTAACACCCTGTACGTTTCACGCGAGAAATGACATCATATTCATGTTAGGCTATTCCAAAAACTCCCCTATACCAATTTTACGTGAAATAACTTCAAAATTGATAGAATTAAAAAAAAAAAATGAAATAAAATAATTTTTTCAGCCCATAACAAGGAAGACATGACTAAGGTAAGTTGATCTAAATAAAGTTATTTGACCCAGAGAAGCATCCTGAAGTATGGCATTGATAAGGCGTTAAAAAAGGAGGCGTAGAAAAATAAAATATCAAAACCAAGTAAGATTTGAGGTTTGATCGAGGCTTAAGCTAGCTTAATTACTCGAAAAGTAATTAACGGATCGAGCTCAAAATTTTGTTTGTAACTTGATACTACAAATAGCAGTCCCTCCAAGAAATTTCATGA
This sequence comes from Aromia moschata, assembly GCA_029963805.1. Lineage (NCBI taxonomy): Eukaryota > Metazoa > Arthropoda > Insecta > Coleoptera > Cerambycidae > Aromia > Aromia moschata. Next base: position 249,562 of record JAPWTK010000470.1, read on the forward strand.
CCATAGTCGCCCTACTTTCGAAGTAAAAAAATAGTGAAAACAAAAGCACTTTTTCAAATTCAGCAGTCATTTGCAAGTTAACAATAGCACTTGGAGACTTCGGGTTGGGCTTAAAATTTTTGGAAATTCAATAGGCTATTTCTTAATTTACAATTTAAATGCTATATAAAATATAGCAAAGGAACGGAGATATAAGCGAAAGGACGGAGATATAAGCGAAAATGTGAAAAGAAGACTTTTTTTTCGCAAATTGTTAATTTAAAAAATTAGCGGACAGTTTCAGTTCTACGGACCCCGCGCATTGTGTTCTACGCAAAAAATACATAGGGAGCTGTCAAAATTAGCCCTCTATGTTTCAAGAACACATAAAAGTCTCTACCTACTGAACTATTAGTATTAAAAATAAATGTCTACCCCGAAATTTTAACATTTGCTTTCCTTCGAATAACAAAGACTAGATATGGGTTAGAAGCAAACATTATGATAAAATATTCAGTCCCATGCATTACTTCAAAAGTAAATGTATAATTTCTAACTCTGAAAGTTAACGTAATCCATTCTTGGGAGGTGAGATATCATTTTAAATATAAGGAACTTAGGAAACTTGAGTAGAAAGTCAGACGTTACAATTTTTAAGTACAAAAATAACGTTGGTTTAACATAAATGCTTTAATTCAACGGATTTTTTACGCATTACACATCTAGCTGTAAAGATTGTGAATGTTAGTTGGGTGATATTTAAATTTAATTTATATTATTTCAATTTTTTATAATGTCAAAAGTTTCTCTTTATCGGAACAACCTCAGAATAATGCAAGGGTGGTTAATAAACGATACAATATTGCAACGAGTCACCGTTCTCGAGTTATTTGAAAAATATTTTCACCCATTATTTTTATTGAAAAAAGAATGTCCTTATTTCTGACCGGATTCTGTGATATATATAATATATTGTTATATGATATATCCCCAACGATTCATACCACCCTTTTCAACATAAAATGGCAAGTTTTAATTTTCTAATTCAGTGTAGGTTAGAATGTAGTTTTAATCTTCTCCTGAAGATGCCATCTTAGTTGGCGAAACGCGCGTCGAGAAAAATATAGTAGTTCGCTGTTTCGTGGAAAACGTCCAGTTTTTTGTTTCTATGCCGTAGGTTCCGGTACCACTCCAGTTAATTCGTTGTTTTACTTTTAAAAATTAATTGTGTTAGTCAAAAGTGCGTGTCTGATTTTTCACACTTAACGAACCACTTAGTGGACAAAACGTTACAATATTTACAGACTTCGGTAAACTAAATTCGATTTGCATTCAAATTCGTCGACAGAATTCCATCCATGTCAGGCTTCTGTTATATTTCTGCAACGGCTCTGAATTTAAATGTATTTCACTTTGTAAAAATAAATCGATCCGAATTTCACGTGTCTCGTACAAGGCCTTCGTGTACATATCGTATCGCTATTAAGCAATCTAATCCCAGATTCAATTCCACGCCTCATTTAAACCTCAAACAGGTGCAATTTGTCTGCATACTGTATTTAAATGAAAACTGGAGATACCTCCTTCGGACGGAAAATGGTACTTATGCAAACACCAACGTTTCCGATGGATTTATTTAAAATTTCCGAATGTTATACATTAGCTGGGACAAAGCAGCAAATCTTTTATTAAAACTGAAGTAAAATGTCCAATTTCAGCGGTCAAAAAGATAATAGACCATAACAAAATTTATATTTTCATTCACTGTTACCCAAAATTAAAGTACTCGTATAAACAAAATATAAATATTCATGCATAGTGTATCATTAATACTTAATTTACAATACAATTTATACCTACTAACCTTGCAACCTATTTATTCAGATCCTGAAACACAAAAACATTATATTTTGTTATGGTTCATGACCGTATTATCTTTTCAGCGCTTCACTCAAAAATTTGACTTACTGTTAAATGTCATAGACGAGTACCTTTTAAGAAATTAGCCCGGGGGTTTTGCAATTTTTCGGTCATTTTTCAGAACATGGACTATTACTTAGCAACAAACAAAAAATACTCATATATAATCCGTTCTGTCACAAACAAGATGACAATGACAAAAATTGCGAAAGTTTAAGAAATTGATTTCCGCAGGTTTAAACCATCTGCTTCACTGGTTCCTTTCCTTGTCTAGAACTGCCCCTAGACAAGGAAAGGAACTGTCACTGTTGCTAAGTCACAACTTCACTATCTAGCGCGAATGATGTAAATATTTTTTTTTAAATTATACTTCACGCATTTATATGTAAAATTTGTACTATTTACGAAACATTTCCCTTGCCCTTCTGTGACGATTCACCTCTTTCATTTTGTCACAGAGTTTAGGAGGTACCCTGTAAAACACGAGTTAGGCATTTGCACAAAGTTTAACAAGTCGCAAACTACTTCTAATAGTGTATCCTACACGTCACAAAAAAAAATATTGTCAAAATACGATAAGTCCATGTTCTGAAAATTTACCCAATTTTCTTCCCTTATCTTGTCAAATTCTAGTCTCAGACGGTAGAAACTTACTGTTTTTAGATTGCAATTTTCTGCGAATAAAACAAGGTGGTCGAGATAAAACAATAACCGTGACTATATGTATATAACCTATATTATAACCGCAACCTATAATAACCTATATAGGCTTAAAATATGTATTTTCATGCAGTGATTTATGGAATATGTGTACATCGACAAAGCAGCATTCGAATTTAAGTACTTACCACACCATTTTATGTCTCATCCAGCTTCTATCACAAATTACATACGTAAATATTTTCATCACAAAGCACTCATTTAATACATAGGGATTATCACGGCACTTTCACTCGCATCATCTTAGACACTACTGAGTTAAGGGGTAACATTCGAATATCGCTGATTCTAACTGGTGCATTTCATTGTTAGACAAGGTCATTGTCTCTACGGCGAACTGCGTTCGATTTTCAACGTCTATTTTTTTCTTGGAAAACACTTGTTTTGTTGACGGCCAGTCTGAGAACGAGACATATTTTAATATGTAAACAATGTAAGGTTTTTTAAACATTTATAATAAATAAATATAGGGTATATAAATAGCATGTTTTTTGTAATAATTATTTAATTTTGAATTATTGCTGGTACATATAATTAAATTAAAATATTAACCTATAGTCTTACTTGGAGATTATTTAATATTTTTTTTCACCGTTAATATTTTGGGAATCTAGTTCTGTAAGTGTAAGAACAAGTCAATTGTCGAAATAGTTCCGAAATAGTTTTGAATCGTTCTTAAAATTCCCGGATTTTACAAAAACTTTTAATTCTGAATCAGTTTAAAGTACTAAATAACCTGACTTTACAATTCAAGTTTGTGTTACAAATTATGTCAGTAATGGAAGATGACAGAGTTTTACTTACCTTACAATTCATTCATTTCTCCAGTGTAAATATATTATAGGATAAAAAGCCCAATGTCTTCTAACAGTAGTTTTTATTTGTCAAATTAGAGTCTAATATATCCAAGCTTTTATATTATTTTTTATACCATTTTATCCTACTTATGTTTTTGTTTACTACTTTTTTGTTATTGTATCTGTATTTTATTTTATTTATACGATTTATATGTTTAAATCTGTATATTTGTAATAGTTAAACTCATATTTCTTATTGACATGTATTGTGTAAACACTTTTTGGTGTCTTGACATGAATTGTAAATATATAAATAAATAAATAAATAAATATTTGGTGATTTTACGAGGTGTGTAAATTAAGTAATGAGACTGATTTTTTCAAATTTTTTTATTTGAATAGAATTACAATTCATAGTATTGATGATAAAACCGTTAAGCTGAATGAAGCGAGAAAGTTTCCTCGTCCATTGTAGGAATCTGTTCATCTGAGGAGAACGAATTTAGCGGTATAGTGTTTTGGGAATGACGTTTGGCAGTTTGCGTCTTTGTTGGACCTCCGAAACATGTTTGGTCATATTTAAATCCACTAGAGGCGATACCATGAAGGTAACGTCACTGTATGTTCTCCGACACGCTCGTTCTTCTTACTCGACTTTAAATATGTCACACTGGTGAGATCTAATAAGATCGAAATCCGGATCTGTGACTTTTAATGTGCGAGTAACAAAGAACGAGGAACCTTTCTCGCTTCATCGGAATACGCTTACCATTTAAATGATCATATTAAATAACTTTTCCACTTGTAGGGTTTGTAATTTCTCCAATGATAATTATTGCGTTTGGTTAATCACAAATCAAATTATTTCCGCTACATTTGCTATTAGTAATTAGCGAACCTACATCGAACACAACCACTCTATATGATTTAATACGCCTTAATACGGGTATATGTATATTCACATTTTCATAAACGAATGATGTATAATTTCCTTTTGCGTTATTGAAACCGTTGTAGGTGATTTAATTTGTTTAAATAATAAATAACGCATTACCGATGCGTTTCAAAATTGTCATTTGCGTTTAATAAATTTTATTTGTCCCCATAGTATTTCACTGGCGGCGAACTGGATTTGCATTACATTAAAATAAATTGTCATTTGCGGTCATATTCCACAAAAGCCATTTGGCGAATTAAAAGTTAATCATCGCAAAATAGAACGCGCTAGACGGTAAGGTACTTTCTAGATTCATCGCAAAATATAACACAGCTCCACAAAAAATTTTTTTTTCGTTTGCAGGGGTCTGACTATGTCTCCTATATGTTTTTTGGGTCGCTGAAACCGATTCCAAATTGCACCATCAGATCCGGTTCTTTTCCTAACCTCAAAAAACAGGCCTAAAACCATGAAATTCAAGCTAAAAATTATATAATTTGATAAAAACCCAAACAACATCCCATAATCATATATTTCATCAATTCCATAACCATATAATCTCAAAACTCCATAACCTTAGGCTCCATAACCTCAATAACCTTATGATTCTAAAACCCCATAACTCAGTAAAAAAAGAGACTTATACGCGTTTAAGCAGTGTAAATCGATATGATTAAAACGGATTTGCCATTCAATCCCAGTACCACTTAACCTCAAAACCGCGTGATCCTAAAACCTCATAACCTCAAAAATCCCATAACCTTGTGGTTGAAAAACCTTATAAACCAGTAAAAATGAGACTTATACCCATTCAAGCAGTGTAAATCAATATGTTTGAAACGGGTGTGCCCTTCAACCTCACTACCACTCAACCTCAAAATCACGTGATCCTAAAACTTCATAATCTTGAAAACTCCATAATCTTATAAGGTTTTAAATCTGATTGAGTTTTAACACAAAAATAGTGTAAAATATGGAAAGATCCCACAAAATTTCTGTACAATCATACAAATTGTTTGTAATGTGCTATCTTTCGCAAGGTAAAATTTACACATCTTTAATACTTTATCTGTGTCTTTTCAAATCAAATTACACAAAACATAAAATTTTGAACTTTATATAATCCCATAACTTCGCAGATTACGAGTCACGAGGTTTTTCAATCACAAGGTTATGTGATTTTTGAGGTTATGAGGTTTTAGGATCGCGTGGTTTTGAGGTTAAGTGGTACTGGGATTGAAGGGCAAATCCGTTTCAAACATATCGATTTTCACTGCTTAAGCGCGTATAAGTCTCTTTTTTTATTGAGTTATGGGGTTTTAGAATCATAATGTTATTGAGTTCCTGAGGTTATGGGGCCTAAAGTTATGGAGTTTTGAGATTATATGGTTATGTAATTGATGAAATATATGATTATGATATTTCATTTGGGTTATTATCAAATTATATAATTTTTAGCTTGAATTTCATGGTTTTAGGCCTGTTTTTTGAGGTTAGGAAAAGAACCGGATCTGATGGAGCAATTTGGACTTCGGATTCGGTTTCAGCGTCCCAAAAAACATATATATACATAGTCAGACCCCTGCAAAAGAAAAAAAAGTTGTGGAACTGTGTAATATTCCATAATAGGTTTGTTCCATTTGTTCCAACCGAAAATTCAGTTCAGAATATGATTCAGAACTGTTTAGAATCCATGTGTAAACTTACGAGGTGTATAAATTAATTTATGACACTGGCAACGTAGCACCCGATCTAGCAACACTGCGGAGACGGCGGAGAAGGGCGGTAGAGTAGCATATCATGCACCTTCAGTACAAGTTTGAACTTGTTAGAGTTATTTGTTTGTTCTTTGTGACTGTTTTCGTAAACCGTTTTCTCTAGTGCGTTTTAAAAATGAGCTATTTTAATTTTGAGCAACCATAGTTCACCGTGGCCGCCTTTTTTGTTTTTTTTTTGAACGCACTGTAAAAATGCATGTTGCTAATAAATTAAAACACTTCGGATTCTGAATCTGTACCCGACCTCGATGGCATCGAGATGAATCATAAAATTTAACACTCCAATTAAAAATGGCGCCCGTGTCAACAGCTGATTTTGTTTTCCTACAAACTGCCGCCCGTTGTTTAAATAGTTAACGAACTTCGGTAGCGCGTTTGAGAATTTTTGTGTAGTTTGTAAATTAGATAGGTCTGATAAATATGCAAATTGACGTTCGAGCGGTAGGTACTACGTCGATAGTCTACCTAAAAGCGTGTTTCGGCGCCTAAAGTTTAACTACACAAGAATAAATTGGAGTTGACGCTTAATTTACCGTCGCAATCATTAATAAAAGAAAAGCAAATAAATATAATTTATGTCAAACGAGTTTATTTAACTTATTCATCAATGCAATGTGCGTTAATTCATCAGCACAGCTCAATCAGTATTGTCGTAGATACTAAATACGTAGACAACATTAACGACAACTTAAATACAATAAATATGTTTAAAAGCACATTTTACTTTTTAAACAGGGATATTGATGCTGAAGTAGTTTCTTCCGGGTGCTGCCACAGTCGTCTAACTTCTGGTCATGCTGTCAGCTTCTTCAGAAGTATTCCAAACACTCTTGTTATTTTCTACTCCTAGTTAAATACCTTCGTTCTTTCTTCATTCGTGCTTCGTAAATAACTTCGTTGCTCATCATTCATGCTCGATTGACCATGACTTTCCCCAATCCCTAGTAAAACCAGTCTCCATGTATTGCTAAGGCGGTATCCATCTTCCCTGTTTAAGTTATTATTCTTCAGTCGCTGATTTCTAGCGACTCTCAATTATTCTGGAATAGTATCTCGTATTGTAGTCCATCACTCTCATGTTCTCATAAACGATTTGATGGTTCTCATTGGTATGAACACGTTCCGCTACTGCCGATTTGTCTGTATCTCCTGGCCCGGTGTGTCGTTGATATTCCTTGATCCGGCACTGAAGGCTCCTTCCTGTTTGTCCAATATAACTTTTGTCACAAGCGACGCGTTTCATGACCAAAATATCACTCAAAATACCATGAGCTGACATTGTCGATATTTCACACCCTTCAGCCAACTCTCTAACACTCATGTGGTGATTTTCAAGCACAAATGTTTTGATTTTGTCGATATTATCATACACGAATAACCAAAGGCCGTGTTTAAAATTTTCAATGAATCGGCACACGAAATTTCGTTTGCGGCTCAAAATGTTAAACAAACGCTTTGTTCCACTATTTTTTATCCATTGTACAATTCGCCTAGCGCACTTGAGGTCGTATAGCAGCTGCTGTAAACACACTGAGTGACAGATCGCGCTCTAAACAGGCTTGGTAATTAAGGAAGGGGCTACCAATCTGCAGAAAGGAACATTTTACCGATTTCTTTTAAGCGGTTCATTTAAATCCAAATTTCCGGGTACTTTTTGTACGTTGTATATTCTCCTGTATCTCCTTTTTTGCCAGAGCTCCGTTTATGTTATTCAGTCCTGCTTTCGTCGTCATATATAAGTTCGGCCCTGTGCGTTTGGATTAATGATCTCTTCTGTTGTGGATGGTGCGTTTAGGTAACGATCGGTGTAGGTTTTCTTTCTATATACTCCATGGGCCAGTTTGTTGTTTGTTTGCTTCACTAATGCATCCAGGAATGGTAAAACTCCATCTTGCTCAGTCTCCATTGCAAACTTAATATTTGAATGCAGGATATTCAAATGATCAAAGAAAATAGCTACTTAAAGCTGATTCCCATGGGGCCATATGATGAGATGAGATGAAATATGTTGATGCTACCTAAGGTAATTAGTAGCATCACTTGACTACTAACACATTACTTGACTACTAACAACTTTTTGAATTTATTATTATTGTTCTGTGCTTTTCATTTATGATTGCTTCTCTATTCTGTGTAAAACATGAAGAAGTAATTATCAAAAATGGTAAATTTTATATTATTTATTTATCAAAAGCAAAAATACATAACTCAATTATGTATGTCCACGAAAGGATAGCTTTCGGTAACTTTATTTTAGGCTAAATTGTGTTATAATGAATCACCATTCATCTCCATTTCCATCTCCATTTATCATGACAACAGGTACTCACGAGGGACGAAATTTTTATATAATAGCCAAGCTATAACTTATTTTTTAGGACACGCAAGATGTTTTATTCAATTATGTAATAATTTTGAGTGTAAAAAATTAATAGCAATGATTTACTCATAAAGTTTTTTAGATATCAAATCGTGAACACAATATATGATTTTATTCAAGGTATTTTGATAAAATACCTAGTTTTTACTATGTTAATACCTACATATTTAATTAAATTACTAGAACATCTGTCATAAATATTCTTGGATGTTTCGTTGTGAAAATAGTTAATCTTAAATAAATCTTTAAATTTAGGGGGAAAATGCTGCTTTGAAAAGCATTAGCGTCGTTTTAATTAGATTCGGTTTAATTCCAAGAAGAATGCAAGGATTTGCATAATAAGGGCATAAAAATACTTTCCCAGAAACGTTGCATAACGGTTGAAGAAGGGTATTAAATTTGCGTCTACCGTATTTAAACTGTTGGTTAAACTTTTTATTGCTTGGTTTATTTTTTATTAGACATTATTAATTCCTCTATATATTGTTGTCCACGTCCACAAGCTTTGGATATAGTCATTCACGATTTTTACCAGCTTTTCTTACTTTAATAGTTCTACCAATTTCCTATTAATGTCACAGTTCTGCAGTTGTAATCAATTTTACTTCAACACAAACAATTTTCGGGTGTTAAGGAGGGAAATACAATTAGACCGATGAAAAAAAGCACTTTTCAACATTTTTTTTTGCATAGAATTTGTTATTGTAGTTTAATCAAAGTTTGAAGAATTACAAACATAATCTTAAGAGCACAAAAAAAAATTTTTCGTTTATTTATTAACAAAATGGCGGCTGTACGTTCGCTCAAAGAAAATGCTAATTTTTGACGGCGTAAGTTCTAGCGATCGTAATTTTCATCTGAAACAAACCAGGAAAATAACATTTGTTAATAACACTTATAATTTGTAGTTAAACTAAGAAAAAGTGAAGAAAAAAAGAAAAACCGACGATTGGCAGAGCTTTAAAGCGAAAAATCGAAATTTCACCCTTTTTCTTAAACTAATTTTGCAATAAAAATATGATTTTGTTTAAAAAAAGTTGAATTTTTTTCAGTTTAACTAGAAACTAATATAATAAACAAGAAATCTTCAAAATTTCAGCCCAATCGGTCGATTAGTTTTTTAAATTATCTCTTATGCCAATTCATAAAATGTTGTTTCGAGAAAAACGCGTTCAAAATTTTATCTACCTGAATATGATACTATTTACGCCTTAATCAGCGATGCCAGGGGCATACAGTAGGCTTTCAGATTCTTCATAAAATTCATTTGTACTTTGCTGAAGCTCTTGTCGAGCCTATATAAATTCGTCCCAGGGTATTTCAAAAGAGACATAATAGACAAAAGGTCCACTAGGTCGGCAGCACCGAAATGCGTACTACACCCTCTCTTCGAAGAACGACCAAAAAAAAATATAAGGGCTTTGAATTTGATTTTAAAATATATCATGCATATTCTACGATACATTTACTATCTTTTTTAGGTAAAAAACAATCGATTTTTTTGGACTTTCTAATTGTATTTCCCCCCTTAAGTGTCCTAGTGTGTCATAACTTGAAAACAGTAAGTTTTAACTCTTGAGGTTTGGCTTATTCACTTACATAAAGTGTGTCACTTTTTAATTATTACCCCTGAAAATGTGAGAAGGATGTGGAATTTTCATATAACATTTACGTACAAGAAAATGTTTAATACATGTTTGTTTAATGTTTTGTTGTCAATTTAAACCATTCATTATTTTTTGTAGATGATTTAATTTTTCTAGAACAATTAAATGTATAAAACTTGTATTTCCTCTTTTTTTTTGCCCAATTGACATTTATTTTTAGCTCCATGGCAAAATAGGTATTTTTAATTCTCTTGGGTATTTTTAATTCTCTAATTATTAAAAGGAAAAATTCAGTTGGTATTTTTCTAGAAATTTTGATACATGGGTATTTTGATGGGTTTTGAATAGGCTGGTAGTTCTTTTATGATAAAATGTAATTTCGGGAAGAAAGTACCCAAAGAACGATGCGCGGCCTATACCGGATGTCCCAGAGATTTCTGACCCAATTTGATCGTAAATATCTTTTGACAGAGCGAACTTAACAGGATGCGATTTTCGCCAGTCGATTTAGTGTTTCAAAAGTTTTTTACGTACAATGTTAAAACTTTGTTACTTGTCCTACAGGATATTTTTAAGATATCGTCAATTTCAATGTTAAAATTCGCTACTATTTTGAATACAACATCCTGTACCTATCTGTTTACACCAAACAAAAGCTGCGTTCTTCCACATTTCAAATGTGACAGTTTGTCACACTTATACTTTCAAAATGGATTAGAATTTGATTTTTAAAAACTTCATGTTTTGGAGGTCTCAGAAAATGTTGACCCATTTTGATCGTAAATATCTCTTCACGGGGAGAACTTAGAAGGATGCGGTATTCATCAAATGATTTACTTTCTCAATAAGTTTTTTTCGTACTATGTTAAAAACTTGTTATTTGCCATACAGGGTGTTTTTAAAATAAGGTCTATTTCAACATATAGGGTTTGTCCGGAAAGTAATGTCAGTGAATTTTTTTTCCCGAGACTGTACGCGCCAGCCCGCGCTTTACTGCTGGGATTGTGGTGGGGGGGGATCTGGCAACAAGTTCCAACAAGCGTCAGTTGGCTACCGGTCGTTGTAGCGGTCGCATCACTCGTTCTTTGAGAGTCGTTACAGTGACCCGGTGCAAGAAAAAATGCAACGTTCGCTTGAGCAACGGATGGCGATCAAGTTTTGTGTGAAACTGGAGAAGAGTGCTGCGGAAACCATTCCAATGTTGAAGAAGGCTTTCGGCCTCGATTGTCTTTCGGACAGGCAAATTTTCCGGTGGCACAAGGCCTTCGCAGAAGGTCGGGAAGATGTCAACGACGAGAACCGCGCTGGACGGCCATCAACCTCCAGTTTCGACGAGAGTGAAAACCATTGTTCACGAAATTGTGTCGGAGTCTTTAGGAATGAGGAAGGTGTGCGCGAAGCTCGTGTCAAAAGTGCTAACGGACGATCAAAAAGCGAGGCGCGTCGAAACCTGCCAAGAACTTTTGGACACCTGCGAAGACAAGCCCGCTTTCCTTGATGACGTCATTACCGGGGACGAAAGTTGGGTCTTTGAATACGATCCGGAGACGAAGAGGCAAAGTGCGGAATGGCACACGTCGAACTCCCCAAGCCCCAAGAAGGTCAGGATGTCCAGGTCAAAGATCAAGATTGCTGATTGTCTTTTTTGATTGCCGGGGATTGGTCCATCATGAGTTCGTTCCGCAGTGGACAACCGTAACCGGAAAGTTTTACGTCGAGGTGCTGAAGCGGCTGAAACGCAGGGTGAATCGCGTCCGCCCAGACATTTCAAAATCCTGGACGCTTCACCACGACAATGCGCCTTCGGACACCTGCTTCCTCGTGGCCGATTACCTCGATAAGGCAGGCATCACCGTTGTTCCCCAGCCTCTCTACAGCCCCGATGTGGCCCCCCAGACTTTTTTCTGTTTCCGCGCCTCAAAACCGCAATGAAAGGACAGCATTTTGGGTCGGTGAAAAACATTCAGAAGGCTTGCACCGACGCTTTAAAGGCGATTCCGGAAAACGACTACTGTGCGGCTTTTGATGCGTGGAAGACCCGCTGGAACCGATGCGTGGACGCAGGAGGAATGTATTTTGAAAGTTTCTAAAGATTTGTACACATAGAACCAATAAAAACCATTTTTCAAGGCTCACTGACATTACTTTCCGGACAAACCCTGTAGTACGAAAAGAACTTATTGAGAAAGTAAATAATTTGGCAAAAACCTCATCCTTGTAAGTTCACTCTGTCAAGAGAAATTTACGATCAAAATGGATCAGAATTTTCAGGGACGTCCAAAACACGATATTTTTAAAAAATAAATTATTAACCCATTTTGAAAGTGTAACAAACAAATAGATGCAGGGTGTTGCATTCAAAATAGTCGCGAATTTTAACGTTGGCATTGGCCATATTTTAAAAATAGCCCGTAGGACAAGTAACAAAGTTTTAACATAGCACGAAAAAAGTTCACTCTGTCAAAATATATTCACGATCAAAATGGGTCAGCATTTTCTGGGACACACGGTATTTACCAAATATAAAGTGAGCACACAAAAACAACAACAATATACCAGAGGCACGCTTCGCCAGCCACACTTTTTCTTAAATTTTGAACGCTCGGTTGTCAGTAAAACATTTTTACCTTACTTTGTATTATATCAAACACGCTTTAGTTGATAAATTATGCACTAAAAGCGTCTTCTAGCCTAACCAGCTCTATTTCAAGTGTATACTACGGCCATAATAGAAACAAATTGCTGCACGGCGGAAGCATAAGAACAATTATTACTAGACTGAGTTTAATAATGCCCCGTGTGTAACGGCGAAATAGAAGAAAATTATGTAACGACCTCGAAACAAGAGGAAAGTTTAAAGCGGAATTTCCATCGTAGCCGTGTCTGCGAAGTGTGCGTTCCTTTGCAGGTTCCTTTGAAGTACCGATCTCAGCCTTTCCCGGAATCCTAATACATATGCACCCTTCCAAAATTAATTGCCAATCTTCCTATATCCCCGGAATCTTTAAGGGCCACTTATAGAAAGTACCTTTTGTATTGGGCATTTTTATGGAAACATAAATTTATCTCGGCTAGTAAGGAACGCCCCTTTTTTAAGTAAGAGATATTGATTTTTGTTTGTCGAAAATATAATTATACATACCGTTATACCCTACACATACAGAATGCGTAAAAGTGAATCCTTGCATTGGAAATCTTAAAGTATATATGATGTAAATTGCCGCTCCCTACATAATATGTATGTGCCACTTCGCTAAGCTCCGTCGTCTATGGCCGCACGTTCGGCACAAGCGCATTTTGCGAGTCTAGTCAGTTGAAATCCAACTGTGATTGCGAACACATGCAATTAAAATTAAACAAATGATTCCATGTCTTTTAGTAGACATTTAAGTATTTCGAATTCGTAAGTGTGATAATAATACAATGTTAGTTTATACAACAGAAGAAAAGGTGCAGATAATTTAATGGCATTTTTCCAGAAGCTCTGCACAAGATACCGTAAATTTATTTATTGTAGCCTTTGAAAATCGACCAATTCCGTCAACGCAAACGGTGCGTGACATTGCTAAGTCATTTAAAAAATACGGGTGTGTTGTTGCATGTTGCAAGAAATGTCAAAAAACAAATGACGAACCCCTAGTTCCCTACAAAATATTAACCACTCCCGTCACACCCACCCACATGTCCCGGCGACGATATTAGACGAATGGAATTTTGTGAAACCATGATGGAAAAATCTAATGAAAATGAGGATTTTATACAAAATATGTTATTCTCCGATGAACGCTCTTTTCCATTACATGGGCATCACAATCCTTCAATCGTCCGATATTGGTCTCGGGAAAATAAGCATTTGTATTATAAGCAACCGGACCCAATATCCCCAAAAAACTTAATATTGGGCGGGAGTGTTGGGTGACCATATTATTGAACCTTTTTGTCATTAATGGTACCCGAAATGTTGGCCGGTATTTGTATTTGTTACGACAAGTTATTCCTGCTGTTCGCGAACTCAACATCAATTTCGATGAAATTTGGTTTCAGGAGGATGGTTGTCCTGCTCATAATACGATGAGAGTAATGGAGTTCCTTCGCGAAATATTTCCTGATCGTATTATAGCAGGCAGAGGTTCCATTTTGTGGCCAGCAAGGTCGCCTGACCTTACACCTCGCGATTTTTCTCTGTGGGGTATAGCCACGAACGAGCTAGAATATTAGAGGAGCTTAATACAAAAATTATGGCTACTTTTGAAACCATAACCCCACAGACACTCCAAGAAGTGAGGCGTAGTTTTTATGACCGGCTAGGTTATTGCCTAGCTCAGTCCGGTGGTATTTTTGAACCTTTAATTAAATAGGTTCTAAACTAACGTTGTTTTGTTATAGCACTTTTTACTTCGAGAATCTGTATTTTATTTTTATTTCGTTTTAAATAACATATCAAAAGCACTTTTTACTTTTACAATTCGTGTTTTATTTTTATTTCGTTTTTAAATAACATGTCAAAAGAATTTCTATTTTGTTTAAAGAATCATTCGTTTATTTTTTAACCAGTTGGTAATAAAGAATGCAAATGACCCCATTCTATAAATTTCTGTTACGGTCAATACAACAGATTGAGGGTATCAGAAATTTATTTTGTAAATAAAACAATTACATTAATGTTACCTTCGCGCATAAGAGAAGCTCACCCAAGTTACTGATTCAGAATTATTCAATATGAATCCAGTACGAGACAAACGATGCGCGCGCTGTCCGTACCTTATTGCTACTGGTGACCAGAGCGGCACATTATAACCAGATGCCAAGATCCGCATTTTCGTAATCGGTATATTATTTTTTATATTCTACTTGTTTATGGTTAACACAAAGTTCCGAAACGGTCGAATATCTTTGTTATTTGGTATGCATTTTTTGTTTCATTTGGTGTGGATATATACGAGGTGTGTAATTTTTTTTTCTTTTCGAATGGAATTACAATTTAACATTGTCTCTTTAAAAAAAATAACTCCCTTGGGAAGCCCCACAGCGCTGGGGACGGTTCTTCCATTCCTCATAGCAGTGCTGGAACTCATATACTGGAATAGCCTTCAGCTGGTCAGTTACAGCCGTTTGAATGTTTTCTATGGTCCCAAAATGACGTCATTTGAGGTGAATTTCAATCTCGGGAAGAGAAAAAAGTCACAAGGACTCAAGTCAGGCGAATATGGAGACTGAGGAGCCACAGGAATGTTTTTACTGGCTAAAAACTCGTTTACTGAAATGGCTGTGTGACAAGGAGCATTATCCTGATGCAACATCCAGTTGTTCTTGATTTTGGTCTCACCCTTTCGGTTTTTCAAGAACCTCTCTATAAAAGTGTTGATTTACTGTTTGGACTGGAGGCACAAACTCTTTGTGAACAATTCCCTGGCTATCAAAAAAGCAAATCAGCACGCATTTGAGTCTTCGACTTGCTCATTCTTGATTTTTTGGGTCTTGGAGAGCTTGAAATGTGCCATTCCATGTTTTGGCGCTCGACTTTGGCGCAAACTTTGCTTCGATGATTTTGTACTACTCATAAATCAAAGTCTAATATCTCAAGAAATATTAATCTCAGCAATTTGGTCTATAGGACCTTTTTTTTGTAGTAAATTAAATTTCCAACCAATTTTTCATTTACATTTTTTTGGTAAAATTAATAATTTCGGAGATAACAGCAAACAAATGAGAATTTTGGGTAAAAATCAACTTCAGCGAGCCGTACCAACTCACCAGTACAAGTCACATTTTCGCTGCAATGGGCACTTTTGTAGTGTTTTATTCTGAGTAAATCGAGACCAAGACCAATAGCATAAATGTAATACCATAAAATGCGATAAATGCGAGTTATAGAAGTTTGAAAAAAAAATTCGATTTACGTGTATTTTAAATGGAAAATCTTTTCACGCTTTGGGAAAGCACTTAAAATTAATATTAAGGGCTGTAACTTTCAGGGATTTTTTTTCGACATATTCAACAAAATTTCAAGTGGGGACTGAAAAACAAAAAAATAGTTGAAAAAAAATCACCCTAATAAATAACTTGTATCAATCCGACAAATCACAGTAAAATATTTTTGTTTCCAAAGATATCTTGATATACGTTATCGGTTAAGTTTTTAACTTTTTTTGTGCCACACTTAACAATAAAGACAAACATCTTGATATTTATTAAAGTAGTTTTTCAGTCTGTATCTGAAAATGTAAAATCTGCTGGATGTTCCATTAAAAAAAATAATAAGTTGGAAGCATTTCCTTTGAAACTGGAGGTCAAAAAAAATTAAAATGGAATTAATAATTGAGTACTTGAATTTTTTATTTTCGGGTATATATCCGCACCAAATTTCAAAAAAATTAAATCTCAAATAACAAAGTTGTTACACCCTTCCGGAACTTTGAACTAACCTTGTATACATTCTTTATACAGTGTGTCTCGTCGCGATGGGCCTATATTGACATCTCAAAAACTACCACCACGTGGTCACCACGGTGGTACACCGTATATGGATTTTCATCAGTAAATAGAATAATATTAAAAATCTGTTTGTACAAATAAATAGCATCAGTATAGAATTTCCATTCTAAATTGAAAATAGGTACTTATACGAGGTAGGACAAAGATATATCAGTTTACTAGCGCTTTGTATGGAACTAAATACGCGTTTCTATACTGATCCTTTACCCGTATAGACCGTATTGTAGTCCACGTTGCTTTGACGAGGCCTGTCAAGGTCAGAAGTGGGCGGAACGTACACTCCATTGGTCACTGTCGCTACTCTGGCAGGGGGAAATATGCCACCAGACAGTCCACCCAATCGACCCAGTTGATTACGTTGGCGGTAAAACACGTATTATAACCACGCTATCTTTGACCGACTGTATACAAAAAAACCTTGTTTTTGTCAGTGTTTTGGTGTCTTATATTTTGTGCGCGTACAAAAACGGCGAAGTGGGTTTTTAAAAGGTTTAAATTATACAAACTTTTATTTTATTTGCGTCATAATTCAATCATTAAAAAATCGATATTTTTAATCATCACCTCTTTCATAAACATGGCTTTCTGGAGGCCTTTCGAAACGGATGAAAATAACGTAGCTTCAGATATAACCAGCGAAAATGTCGAAACGGTCGAGTACGATGAATTTAAAAATAAAAACTTACATTGTCAAAGTCAGCGTATTATTTTAAACAAATATGAATGCCTAAAAGCGGCGTTCATTACTTATTACTACTTATCCCTAAAAGTTATTATTCGAGCACGCCCATGGAATCATAAAGTTGCACCGCTTTTTGTGTTCCCCAGGCGTATTTATCATTTTCAATTCAGAATATATGGACTTTACCTATGTAATGTAACAAAAACTTTAGTTAAGTCGTCTCCTGATGATGCCAACGTGGTAAGCGAAACGCACTCGTTGAGTGTCAGTGTAGAGTTTCGGTGTTAGTGTTTACCCGTTTGGTTGTTTCGAAAGTTCCCAACCTAATCCAATAAATAAATAATCCAGTAGTTAATGAGTAATTAAATAAAACATTACCCAACGTCCTCGTTAATATTAAATGACCTAAATTTGAATTTACGCTAAAACGTCTAGGCTCGTGAAGGTTTTTACGGAGTTGTATTAAAACACAGTTTCTCAGCCACAAAAACGTTGTTACATTAGGGAGGGCGATGAGTGACGTGTTGAACAACAACCTTACTTTTATCGATTCATTTCAAGGATACCGAAGGAGGGCAGGTCACCTGCATATCTGCAAGGCAGGACGGGAACAAGAAGCGTACTCTGGAAGCCACTTTTCGAGTGTTTCGAGAGCCCCACTTGATTAACCTATTTAACGGAAGTCGCGGCTACGAAAAGGCGAAAGAAGTTTATGAAAGTGAACGGCTGGAGAGACCGGGGAAATAATAGATTAGAAAACCGATCGTACCAGCTAAAGGGACGAAAGAAGCACATACAGGGTGCGCCATAATGTAAGCGACATATGTTCTTCATCGACATATGTTATCATATTATACCTCCACAATTTGAAATGAGGGTAATCAAGGTCGGGTGCGACTGTAGTTTTTTCCGCTCATTTCGATTCCGGGGTCAAAAATAGGTGGTCTTATTTGAAAAAACGACCTTGACCTTCAATTGACCTTGAAGGTCATGTTCAAGGTCAAAATAAAGATCACCAATGGATAGCCGGGGAAAAAATGCACTCCTGCCGAGTTATTCTGCTGTTCCGGTACTTTTCTAACACCCTGTATTTGTATTGTGTATAATAATATACACACCGTAAATTAAAAATAGTCCTCAAAAATGCCTTGGAATCAATCCCGCATGTCTTAAATTATGATAAATGACCCTTAGAACTTTCAAGTTCAAGTTCAAGTTTCAAGTTTTATTAAGACATTTAAATTACTGTCATTGTCACTGTATAATACATAATCAAAATTAATAAATATATGCAACAAAGAACCTAAAAAATATATAGTTTATCTTCGCAAGGGGTTTTAAAAACTGAATTTCTGATGTGTAAACATATAGTCGCACGGGGTGACATCTCAGGCATATTATCACTAAGGTCCGGGAAAGTATGCTGTCACTCAAAGCCCAGCACTATACAACTCTATAATAATTAAAGTATAAACCGTAGTTTTCAAGTGCGCAAGTGGGCAAGAAGTATGCTTACACTAAATATGCTAAATAAAATACTACTTATGTATTTCGAACATTTTTATGGTTTCTTAAAGTTTTGGTGTGACGAGGTTCGGAGGGTCTATATTAGTACAGTGGCTGACTACTCAGCCACTAAGAACAAGATGATGGATGCTTCGCTAAAAGATAAATTACGGGGCCACTTAATTAGCCCTAAGTGAGGTGAAAACAACGTAGGATGACAATGACCACTGGCATATTTCCCTCTAACATCCTTTAATTAATAATTCCTTCAGATGTAGTCCTAGAATGTGGTATATAATTCAACAGGTTTGCCACTAATACACACTTCTCACTTATAATGTAAGTAATAATAACAGAGAAGTTAATTCATTTATGATCCTTTGTTGTAAGCACGTTATAGTAAATAATTTATGTTCTATGGGTAAAGTATGCGGTAACTGTATTTGGAAATAGATGAAATAACTTATTATTATAAGTAAATGAACTCGTGCTGTGAAAAATGTAATACATACATTTTATAGTTGTTAGACCAGGCAGTATATGTTTTAAAATGCATCTGGAATATCATCATAAGAAATATTAATTTCATTATATACCAGTTGAAAAAAGTTATGAAAAAACTGTTATTAAAGAAAATGTAAAAAAAGCTAAAATTAACGTGTGTAGAGTTTTGTAACAAAATTTTACACAAGGTGTATTGGGTTTGAAATTAAAAATATCGCAGTACTGTTGTAAAAATGGCAGTAATTGGAAGAAAAACTTTTTCGAAATTGAATTCTTTGAAGATTTTTTTATCGAGCACTTAGATTATATTTGTTTAATAATAAATGTTCCACGACCTTTTCGACTGACACATATCGAAATTATCATTTCTTGTGCCATTCCCAAGCCATCATTTCAATAAAAATTAGGGATAATATGCAAAAAGTCTAACACAAAACAGATACCGCCTGGTCTAGCAATTTCAAAACCGGTATACCGTAATTTTATTATGCCGCTGTCAAGGAAATAATTAGCACAAAATCGAACACAATATAAAACGATAAGAAGTTTTTTCATAATTCTTTTTATTGCCTTAGGATAAGTTCCCTTTAAAAGGTTTTCACTGTTTTTCGTATCATGAAACATCCTGAAGTTGTCAAAAAGAAAAGTTAATTAAAACAAAAGTATTAAAAATTTTATAGAACTTATTATATAAAATTAATTATATACAGGGTGATTGATCGAAACCATTCATTAAAAGTATTAGGGCTTGCAGAAGCTTGTAATTTTTTGAAAATTTGAACGTAAGCTAATACGCATATGACGAACTTGATGAAAATATTTTTAAAATGACTTATTTTAAATGGAATGGTGCCCTTTTTATTGCAAATTTCGATTATACATGTTACGAGGTGTGGCTATTAAATAACCGAACTGATGTTGTCTGATGATACTTTCCCCACTCTGAAGTCGCTGGACAAGCCAGTGGGTTACTCGGTTTGACTGCAGCAGTCGTTTGAATTAGACTATGCACCAGTGACGTGTCGAAAAAATGTTAAGTGTTCAGATGGAGCAACGGGTTAATCTCAAGTTTCTTGTTGAAATGGGGAAAACTTTTACAGAAGCTTATGCAATGTTAAAATAAGTGTACGGGAATGAATGTTTATCCCGCACACAACTTTTCAATGGTTTAAGAGGGACGTGAAACAACTGAAGACGATCCGCGCCCCGGACGGCCCTCAACGTCAAAAATTACGAAATGGACGAAAACATTGAATAATCGGTAAACTAATCCACGAAGATCATCGTCTAAGCATCCGAGAGCTTGCTGAAATAACAGGAATCGACAAAGAATCTGTTCGCCAGATTTTGCATGAATCGTTCAATATGCTCAAACTTTGCGCAAAAATGGTGCCAAAACTCCTCACTCCCGAGCAAAAGGAACCAAGAATGAACATTTGCGCTGACATTCCAAACAACATTGACACCGATCCAGGCGTGTTAGACACGGTGAATACTTGTGATGACAAGATTCGAAAGTGTGGAAGCGGTTAAATCAAAAGCGACGGAGGGTCTGAATCAGAACTGATAGAAGCGGACTTCCACCACTGCTTTCAACAATGGAAAAGTCGTATGGAGCGGTGTAGAGATCGCCAAGGGAAGTACATTGAAAGCGAAACAGTTGCTAATGTAATTGGTAAGGAATAAAAAGTGTTATGACAGCAGTTCGGTTATTTAATAGCCACACCTCGTATTTTAGGTTGACTTTCTTGAGGTTTGCCTATCTTTTGATGTTTTTGAGTTATTTCTTTGAAATTTTGGTCATTAGCACCATATCTGAAATCATATGTAGCTGCTATTTTAGAAAATAAAGTATTGATGTTGACACTGTGGTGAGTAGAATCATTAGGCTTTGCAATTATGCTTTTATTATTGTTCAATTATCTACAGGGTGTGTAAAATAGACCTTCTATTTACCACAAATCCCAAACCATCAAAACCCAATTTTCTTAAATACAATGCCGAATATTTTACTTTACAGTTTGACGTACAATAGAACTAAATTCTGCGTCGATCTGTGTTACCATTTCCTATGCCTATCTTTAATAGTTTTTTTAGTTATTAGGGTTTTTTTTTAAATATTTGCATGAAAGTAACGTAAAATCGTTTGCTTTTTCAACAGGATGCCACCGAATTACTGCCAATGTCACTGCTGCTGTTAATGTGTTTTTTTTATTTCATGTTGTTCAGCAATATAATTTTGTCCTATTCGGGTAGTATATTGTGTTTTTTTTTGTGTTCCTCAATAAAGAAATTCAAGAATATGCAAATACAGATAGTTTGAACTTATTTTATATTCATAGGGAGTGTCAGAAGATTATTCGTAGAACTTGTCACATAAACCTTAACACATAATCGCCATCAATCATTCCCACAATAAAACCCGAAAATTATCTCGAATCTAAAAAGTTTTTTTCGGGGGCAATCTTCGGGCGTTTTTCGCTCTCTGCTGGTATTTACATTCGAACGATCGATTAGAGGCTTACGGCAAGCATCGACAATAAAAGTGGTTTTATCACTGAAACAGCTTTCGCGGATTCCCTCGGCCTAAAGTGAAACATTCGTACTCGACGGCCCTTCCTTCTTTCTACTGCCATTTATTCAAATGGTACACACAAATCATTTTATAGAATTTGCATTGCGACCTAAATATTATTAATTCCCATAGAAGTTAATTTTGTTTGTATGGCTCAGTATTACTTCATGAAAAAAAATATAACGGAAAAGTATAGAAAAAATGTATAATGCTCATGAAACATTAAAAAATAACGTATTGGCCTCTTCTTTTTATTTCTATGAGCCTAAAATTTATGGGGCTGAAACGTCGAGAATTTAAGCTTAACCGCAAAAAAAAAATAATCTGTTAACCTGTGTACACGATAACTCGAGAACGTGTTAAGATATCAACTTTAAATTTGGAACACTTATGTCGAGGTCTGGGATTGATTGGATTTTTGAGCTTAGGGGGAAACCCTGTACAATTTTCAAAAAATCTATTTTTTGTTTTTTTCTTATTTCGAATGTACAATATATTGAGAGTATACTGGAGGAAAAATTTAAAAATTAACCTTTTAAGGACGGAGATTTTTACGTTGAAATTGGACTTTTTTTTACACGATATTAGTACATAAAATCGAAGAATCTGTCACGTCAAGTGCCCGACAAATTTGGTGGTCGAAATTTCGACCAGTCCCGTCTGGGACGGAAAGTCCCATGTTAAAAATTTTATTTGTGGAATTAACAGTGCATTCCTAAGTAATTGGATGCGCTGAATACGAAAAAGATAATAAAAAATGTCCAGAAGACATCTCTGACCTTGAAAATTGTATTTCAAGGTTAAATCCGTTGTTTTCTGTCCGAAATGATATCTGTACGTTTTTGTATGCGTTGGATGCAGAAAAATAGTAACGTTTTTATAGTTTTGCAAGAAATATTTCAGTTTTTGCTCTCAGCATGACCCATGATCAACAGCGTGGATGTGGCGAAAATTTGATCCCTTTGGGGTGCTTGATTTTTGTGAGTCCCCTTGCCTCTCACTTTGGGGTGCTTGATTACCGTGAGTCCCCTTGCCTCTAACTTTGGGGTGCTTGATTACCGTGAGTATACCAATTTACATGTCGAAATACCGAATTAAAAATTCGACCTTGAAATCACTATTTCAAGGTCAAATATGCTACCTAAAATTGTTACATTATATTTTCTATATTCAAAACATAATATTATCCCCAAAATCACTCAAAAATATTATGATACTTGAGGGGTCGAAATATCGACCAGTCCCGTCCTTAAAAGGTTAAATATTTACGGAGTTATCGCACATATTCGAGAGCGCCGGGGCTCTACCTCATACCACATACCGTAAACTAGCGTGTCAGGTAGCCGGAGAGCTTGGGGTGGAGTAACATTTCTTTCATAATACCTTTTGTGAGGAAAACCAGCTGTTCGAGGAGGCTGAAGGTTTATTATATGCATCTGAAATCGCTGATTGATCGGTAAGTCATTAAAACCTACAGTTTTAATGTATTGGAACTTTGAACGCGATTATCTCGTAACTGTATTTTCAAAAATTGCTCAAAAGCTCAAAAAGTTATTGATCGATTTTGCTGACATTTTGAGAGATTTGTGTCTATATTATTATAGGAAAGATGTATCTAAAGTTTTAAAGATATCGCATTGTTACATTCCTTTTTTAGGATAAAAATTTTGGAAAAAATAGTCGAAACTTTGAACATTTAATTAAACAGCCTACTTAATTTCTAATTTTATAGGTTTATCCTTTCCCTGCACATGTCAATAACTGAACAAAAAATGTTTTTTTGGTTTCCGATCAATAGAAAAATTATGACAAATGTAACACTTTTCGATGTCACGCCAAAAAAATAAATAAAAAATGTCATTCTACTCTTCAAATTTGTAATAAAATGATGTTATAACTTTAAAATGGTGTGATTATTTTATCACCTTTAAAAAAATCATAAAAAAAGACTCATTTTCGGGCGTCCAAAGGGTTTTCCTCCCTTAATCGGTTGAGGAGTTAAGGGGTAACACTACTTTGTAAATTTTTTTTGACCATTTTTTTATTAACTTAAATGTCTCCTCAACTATCAAAAAATGATATCTAAACGGTTTTATGTGGGGGAAAATTTTTGAAAGTAGTCGAACAATTCAGTTTTCCGAATGAAGTCACGGTGCTGTTTAACTAGTAATTTGTGCGCGTTCGATATCGGTG
Source organism: Aromia moschata (assembly GCA_029963805.1). Taxonomy (NCBI): domain Eukaryota; kingdom Metazoa; phylum Arthropoda; class Insecta; order Coleoptera; family Cerambycidae; genus Aromia; species Aromia moschata. Next base: position 273,635 of record JAPWTK010000470.1, read on the forward strand.
CAGTAAGGGTCACTATTCCTTCGTAAACACTGTATACCTTGAATTAGAAGGACATGAACGCAGGAAACTGCAGGACAGCATGAAAACCTTGAATTAGAAGGGCAGTTGTACAGCCCAGGCATCGCCGATTAGTGGTAAATAAAAAATTACATCGAAATATATGTATGTACTTGAAATTCTAAAGGCGTTTTTCTCGAAACCATGTTTTTCGAGCTAGCGCCTGCAATTTTCAACCAATCGACTTTTCGACAAATTTTAACTGTAGCTAAAAAATTAAATTTTCAAGTGAACGCCCATAGAACTTTTTTTTAGGTTATTTTCAGGAACACGATTTCCGAAAAAAAACCTGTTTTTTTTCTTTAAACTGACGCCATATTTTTTAAATCAATATTTCGAAAAGTTCTACGGTCGTTCGCTAGATTTTTCGATGTAATTTCAAAATCTTTTTGGTTTTTTGTTCTATATAGAGGCACAATTGTGACCTGTAGGTTTACGGCCATGGAGGTCAAAAAAAAGATGTTTCATTCCGACAACTGTTGTGCCGCTATTTTGTTTTTAAATTACTTTAAAAAATTATTTTTGTATACTTTAAGAGATGTGTAATTGTGTAATTATGTCTAAAAACCGAATTTCAATAAATTGTTTTGCCTTTCTACAATAAATTCGAGAAAATGAGCCTCGATTTTGACCCCCCACAAGGTACTGTTACCCCTTAAGGGTTCAATGGGGTTAATACGCTTTTTCCTTGACTATTGCTAACTCGCAAACGATGCAGCATATGCCCTTCAAATTTTATACACATATACAACATAATAGGGCCTAAAAATACAAAGGTTTTTAGCTTAATATGGTGGGGGGTTCAAGGGGTTGAAGTGGTAAGAATTTAAAATAGGTAAACTAGAGTATTTTTACATTAATTTACGTAACTACAGAGTGAACAGAACTGTAAAAAAATCTTACTTTTCCTCGATCAACCCCTTCCCCCCTGGGGGTACAAACAGTCGCTGGAATCTAATACGCAGTTCAAGCGAAACAACATAATCGTGTATGCACCAGCTTCAGTGCATTCCGTTAAATTTATTCAACTCCCAACTTCGGTCATTTCGGTGTGTTAATCTTATCGTGTAGGACTCGGATAAGTCTTAATAGTTGTTCTAGTGAAATGAACGAAACTTAAGTTAGTCATATCCAACTATTTAATAGTGGTAATTGCTTGCCTTGAACAAACCACATGCAAGAAAAGCATCGGGGTTAGACTTGCATAATATCACAGATAAATGAGCTAAATTAGAATAAACTACCGGCTCGAGAATATTTGCCTTAATTTCGCAAGACGTTTTGCCCGTACTGCTAATTTTTAAGTCTATTCTAAGAAAAAGTCTATTTCAGTATACGTTTTTGGAAACTATGTTACTTCAGGTCTGGTTCGCAACTGTAATAAAACAATTTATTATAGATTTAATATAGATCTCTCGGTTTATTTTATTTCTTTAAACATTTTTTTAGTAGTGATTTTTGTGTTAAAACATTTGAAGTACTTGTAAAGACATATACGAGGTGTGTAAATTAAGTAATGGGACTGGCAACGTAGCGGAGACCTGATCTAGCAACACCGCGGAGACGGGACTAGGAAGGGCGGTAGGTTAACATGTACTGCACCTTCAGTACAAGTTTGAACTTGTTAGAGTCGTTTGATTGTTCTTCGTAAACCGTTTTTTTTTTCTAGTGCGTTTTAAAAATGAGTGAAATTTGACAATTTTGAGCAACAGTGTGCCAACAGACTTGGACACAGCGCGACGGACACTTTTGCAAAACTTCAACACGCCTACGGAGACAGTGTCTTTTCAAAATGCTAGCTTTTTCGGTGGTTTAAGGCATTCTGAGAATGATGAGAGTCGATTGAAAATGAACCATGCAGCGCAAAGCCTCCATCTTCAAGAACTGATGAAAATGTCGATAGAATACGAGATCTTGTGCGTTCATATCATCGGTTGATGACAAGAATGATCGAGTAAGAGTTAAATTTAAATCACACCACTGTTCGTCAGATTTTGACTAACGACTTGGGGATCAGAAAAATCTGCTCAAAAATAATTCCAAAAAACCTTTCGCACGAACAAAAAGACATTTGTGTCTTGACTTTTTGGAATGGATTGAAAAAGATCCCCGTTTTATGGAACGTGTCATTACTGGTGACGAGACTTGAGTGTTTGAGTACGACCCTGAAACCAAACGCCAAAGCATGGAATGGCACACATCAAGCTCTCCAAGGCCCAAAAAAGCAAGAATAACAAGTGAAAGATCAAAAGCATGCTGATTTGTTTTTTTGATAGCCAAGGAACTGTCCACAAAGAGTTTGTGCCTCCAGGCCAAACAGTAAATCAGCACTTTTACAGAGAGGTTCTTGAAAAAGGGACGTCATTTTGGGACCATAGAAAACATTCAAACTGCTGTAACCGACTAGCTGAAGGCTATTCCAGTATATGAGTTCCAGCATATGCTATGAGGAATGGAAAAACCGTCTCCAGCACTGTGTGGCTTCCCAAGAAAGTTATTTTGAAGGAGACAATACAGAATTGTAATCCCATTTGAATAAAACAAATTAAAAAGTCTCATTACTTAATTTACACACCTCGTATAACTAACTCTTTTATTTTTAGTATTCAATCATTTTTTAAAATGAAAACTAATTAAGTAACACTGTAAAGAAAAGTTGAAGAAAGAAAAAGTTTTGTTATTAGATTTTACGTAGTGTTTGATAGGTCAGAAATTAAAAAAATAATTGTATTGTTGCAAGAATAGCAATAATTGGAAAAAACTGAAGAAAAACAATTTTTTTCATGAACCTATGAACAAACTAAGTTTTAAGTTGATGAAAAATTGTATTTCTTAAAACTTGCAGCACTATGACACTGTCAATGTACAACTAAAAAATTATTTCACTCTAAAGCTTAAAAAAAAACTAATATAAATTAAATAAAAGCTATTAACCTACAATAATACATAAAAATAACTAATAAAGCTATTAACCTATTTTTTTAAACCTTTAATATATTAAAGTTCCCTGCATAATGCTGCATATTAAAGTTTGCCTCATCAAATTTTCATTTAGCAGTCAGGAACTGGGATATTACACAACAAAAGTCGTATACTAATTCCATTTCCCTTGACGTTGAATTACGCTGGCTAATATTGACTTACGTTGAGCATAGTTGGAAGCCCGTCGAAATATTTTAGGTATTCCTGGTGCCACGAGCTGACTGTTTAACGCGAATTGTTTGAAGGGTTCAACGTTTTTTCAGAGTTTATGAAATTTTGTGGACTCCTTCTAAAAAAAATCCCCCTTTCCCCAATTTTTTTTTTTTACTATATTTTTGCCAAAAAAAAAAAATTTAATTTTTTCCACCATATTTTTTTTTTTCCCCCTCTTTTTTTTTTTTTTTTTTTTTTTTTTTTTAAAAAAAAAAATAAAAAAATTTTAAAAATATATTTTTTTCCCCCCCCCCCCCCCTTTTTCTTTTTTTTCCCGTACAAAAAACTACCCCCCCCCCCCCCCTTTTTTTCTTTGGGGCCCCCCCCCCCCCCCTCTAAAAAAAAAAAAAAACAAACCCCCCCCTCTCCCCCCTTTTTTCTATTTTTTCCCCCCCCCCCCCCCCCCCCCCCCCCAGGGGGGAGAGTTTGTATTTTTTTTTTTTTTTTTTTTTTTTTTTTTTTTTTTCCCCCCCCCCCTCCCCCCCCCCCTTTTTTTTTTTCCTCCCCCCCCCCCCCCCCCCCCGCCCGGGCCCCCCCCCTTTCTTTCCCTTTCTCAACCCTTCACCCCCCCCCCCCCCCCCCCCGCCTCCGCTGGGTGGGGTGTTTTTTTATAAAATCAACCACCCCCCCCCCCCCCCCCCCCCCCCCCCCCCCCCCCCACACCCCCCCCCCCCCCCCCCTCCCCCCCCCCCCCCCCCCTTTTTTTTTATTTTTTTTTAATTTTTTTTTTTTTTTTTTTTTTTAATTTTTTTTTTGAGTGTTTTCATTATCCCTTCATCAATAAATTTAATTATCCCTAACTGAGCATACTCCTACGCCACCACTAACTATCTAACCTATTCTGGAATGGCATACTCTCCGTGATTCTGAATATATTTTATTCTTTAATAGCTTACCTCGTTATTTGTTGGTTGTACTATACATTCCGTTATGTAACTCTTGTACCTGCGTAATCTTCTGCAGAAGTTATCCTTGTTAACTTTTGAGCCACCCCACTCTCGGTCACGGTTAATGTTTGTGGTTCGGCGGTTGTTGGATTATGGCTTATGAGATTCAGTTGTGACTATTAAATTTAATGTTTACAGAGGGGGAACCCCTCGCAAATATTTAACATAAACTAATTTGAGTGTACCTTTTAGGGCGGTGCCGTGTGTTTCTTTGGAATATTTCCCGGAAATACGAACCGTCTACCCTTCATCTGTACATTTAGTTAAACTCATAAATGAAATTAAAATTTCATTTTACTGTACGAGGTGTGTAAATTAAGTAATGAGACTATTTTTTTGTTTTTACTTTTTAATCGATTTAAGCCACACAGCGTTGGAGACGGTTCTTCCATTCCTCATGGCAGTGCTGGAACTCATATACTGGAACAGCCTTCAGCTGGTCGGTTACAGCAGTTTGAATTTTTTCTATGGTCCCAAAGTGACGTCCCTTGAGGTGATTTTTCAATCTCGGGAAGAGAAAAAAGTCACAGGACACAAGTCAGGCAAATAAATACTGAGGCAAATAAAGGCTGAGGAACCACAGGAATGTTTTTACTGGCTACAAACTCGTTTACTTGAAATGGCCGTGTGACAAGGCGTATTGTCGTGATGCAACATCAACTTGTTCTTGATGTTTGATCTCACACACATGACCCTTTTTGGAAGTTCTTCACGAACCTCTCTGTAAAAGTGTTCATTTACTGTTTGGCCTGGAGGCACACACTCGTTGTGAAGAATTCCCTATCTATGAAAATGTTAAGGCTTATGAGAATGCCTTAAACCACCGAAAAACCTGGGCTCTTGAAAAAACACTGTCTGAAAGAACAAACAAATTACTCTCAACGAAATTTTGTGAACTCAAATTTCGACATGGGGTTGGTTTTTGGGACGTGGACGGTGAACTGTTTAAACCACAGTATAGCGACTTCGCAGCATTATAACCAACCCCATAGGCTACCGAAATTTAAAAACCGCAAGTTCTATAACCTGAATAGGACGCAAATGGCGCTAATCTTAAAAATGTTACTTGCTAATTCTGGTGTGCAGTTTTATAGAGACATCCAAAAAAAAAAGATAATTAGAAGGAGAAGGTGTGTTTTAGGTTTTGAGATTTTTGTAAGTTTAGTGAAAATAAGTTTAATGTTTTTTTTTCGACAACTTTAGATTTTGATTTCTTATATTATAAAATTAAATAATAAGAATACAATAAAGTGGACATTTATGTTTATTTGATATTTATCTACTGTATTGTAAAGCAAAAACTATATTAAAAAGGGTTTGTAAGACTGTTACCTAATAAGAGATTTATTGCTTTCAATAAGTAAAGTAAGAAGACGAGAATTGTCTCGTTTTTTATGGTCAGTCCTAAACTGCCCCAGGGACGTCCTAAACTTCCCCTCCAGGGAGGCAGATTAGGACAGAGGGAACACCTTTTTAAAAGGTAATAACAGCGTACTACTATCAAATGTGTTTCTTTTACCATATGTTTATATTGAGCTTCAACAACCAAGTTAATTTATAATTCAATCGGAGAACCGATTTCTTGGAAATTGGAAAAGATATGAGCTTCAAAATAAAAAAGTGTCCTATTGTGCCTTCTTCTTCCCTACTGGTTTCTCTTTCTCTGAGCATATAATACGAAAAAGTGTGAAAACAAACCCATTTCGGCCCAGAATGTCCCTGGCGGTACACCGCTCTTTGGAGGCTTATAACTTTGAAAATTGAAAAAAGTCATATTCCTAAAGTTTAAGGCAAGCTCTTTCCGATCGTGTACACGAAATTTGCGTAAAATGTTATTGACTATAAGAAAATGGGGATTTTTTTAAAAAAAAAGCATGATTTTTTCGCACTATTTTTTTGGAAATCGAGTCTTCAAAAGCTTTCCGGCATGCTATCGACCTAGAACTCGACTAACTAGAACTAACCGGTGGAGTAAATATCTGAATTTCAAGGATATACATTTCGAAGTTTGATTTTTCACCTTGGTGTTTTCAAAATAGCGCCCGAACTGTAAAATTTTCACGAAAACGCTTATGAATTTTTATCTCAGACAATTTAAATGTATGGATAAAATTACCAAAAATAACAAGTGCTTAAAACTCAACAACTCAACAAATGCATCTGAATTTTTTTAAAATTTTTCGAGGAACTTTTTTGATTTTGCAGTTGGCAAAATTTTTGCAAAATAAAAAAAAACGTTCAAATTACTCCGGAAAAATTCATACGTATTTTATGGGTAATTCTAAGAACTTTTTATTCTTGTTAATTTTCTCCGCAAATTCAACGTAAAATTTTCCAATTTTTGCAATTCAAAAAAAAAATTCCGAAATATCAAAATTTTATCGAGTCATGTAAATGTTCGATGTACCCATGCATTGATTGTCTGTCCGCCGCAAACAAAGTTTACGTTGCCCAACTATCACCACGTGGAGGTCGGCGAATATAGATAGTCTCTTTTTTTACGTTTTTTATTTTTTGTATTTTTTTTTATTATCGATTATCGATTTTTGAGAAGTTACACTTTTCTTACAGATCCTTTTTTTCACCAATTCGGTCTCGTACATGTCGATAGGCGAGCATATCGTATTTCTACATGACCCGATAAAATTTTGATTTTTGGAATTCTTTTCTTGAAATCGTCGAACTTTCGGAGAAAATTATCAGGAACAAAAAGTTCTTAGAATTACCCATAGAATAGGTATGACTTTTTCCGGAGTAATTTGAACGATTTTTTGATTTTGCAAAAATTTTGCCAACTGCACAATCAAAAAAGTTCCTTGAAAATTTTTGAAAAAATTCAGATGCATTTATTGAGTAATTTTAAGCACTTTTTATTCTTGGTAATTTTATCCATACATTCATATTGTCTGAGAAAAAAAATTCATAAGCGTTTTCGTGAAAATTTTGCAGTTCGGGCGCCACTTTCAAAACACCAAGGTGAAAAGCAAACTTCGAACTGTATATCCTTGAAATTCAGATATTTATTCCACCGGTTAGAGGGGTTCTAGGTCGAAAGCTTTTGAAAACTCGATTTCCAAAAAAAAAAATGGTACGAAAAAATCATGCTGTTTTTATAAAAAATCCCCATTTTCTTATAGTTAATAACATTTTTCGCAAATTTGGTGTACACGATCGGAAAGAGCTTGCCTTAAACTTGAAGAATATGTCTTTTTCAATGTTTTTGAGTCGCAAATAGCATAAGTTATAAGCCTCCAAAGAGCGGTGTACCGCGAAGGATATTCTGGGCCGAAACGGGTTAAGAGAGAAGTTAATTTCATAAAAATACTGATTCACTCCTAATGTCATAATAACCTAGCACACGTAAAATCCCTTGGAAAATCCCCGACACGAACAGCTAAAAATTAACCGGTAGTGTTAGATATATAGTGGAAATTCAGATAGCGAATCCGCGTCGATTATGAAAATTCCCAAGGATATATATGCAAAATCTGGCCACGACTCGAAGTACGCTCCACCGCGAGCGGTTCGATGGACATGCAGTTATAAATTGCGAAATGGTTTAATACAAGGGCGGATTCACGGGAATCGCCGTTAATACGGGCTCTGATTTCTGCCGGCGCCGATAGATTTACGGCCCCCTTAATCAAACGCCACCTTGCTAACTTTCCTTCCACGGCGGCCGGTGTTCCAGGGCCGTAGTAGAAATAGAATTTCAACTCAAACAAAAGCGGCAGGCGTTTTGTCGATTTTATCCAAGATTCGACTGCGTTGACCAAAAATGTCAACGGTACGAAATGCACTACAAGCGATTTTTTGCAGGAAAAGTAATAAGCCGTTCAAAAAAAAATCATCAAATCTGATTTTCTAGCATATAGCTGCACATGTCGGGTGCTTCTATTTTTCTTATGAAATAATATATACGCTATGAAATTGCACCTTTACATATTGGCGATACATGTGTAAAAGAGAATAAGTTAAAAGACACCAGTAAGGACAGACAAATACAGTTAGATGCCACATTGTTTCACGCTTGTGCACGTATTAGAAACGTATGAGACCTGCGCGTAATATAAAGTGGAGAGGGGTAGTTGGCACGGCCTATCGCCGAATTTGGGTGGAACTCAGTACTTTTTCGCAGCTATGGATGTGTACATCGACTTAGCTGTATGAAACGAAATTCTTACGTAATTCTGACTTTTATAATTATCCCATTCACTTCAAAGAAGTGTACGAACATAATTGTATTTATTTTCAAATATTTGTTTTCCTTAACTAACCGGTCTGCAAGAAAATAAAATTGAAGTGCTATAAAAAATAAAAATATAAAAATATAAATCAACCCGGTTATAAGACGAAAGAAAAAATGCCTATTGAATAAGTGGTTCAAAAATGTCGCCCCTTTGTGCTTCGCAAAAACCTAGTCTATCGTAAAACTCAGTTCTTACGCGTTCTAACTAGTGTAAATATTCGGATGATTTCGGAGTATTTGGATGAATTCACTAATACGTATTAATTTTCATAAGTGCTTTTCTTGGTGATAGGACCTTCTATACGCAATGTCACGGCACACCATCGCATCATAATCCGTAATAATTCCGTATTCCGTATTCCCTCGGACTTCGTGCGTGTTAGTATCATCGTACTATTACGTATTATTACGTATTATGTTTACTTCGTCCGAGACTTCGTCGGATACGATATCCACGCTATCTTCCGGCATTTGACAGCGTTCGTAATAATTTCGATTACGGTTGGCGACTATTCGGATTAATACGTAATAGTTTGATATTCGAATTGAACGGAATTTTTAATACGTATTCTTACAACACTAGTTCTAACACTTCAGGGGAAATATTATTTAGGACTTCTTCTGGCCCGTAAATCATTTAAATTTCGTGGTCTTTCATGTTCATGTCCGTAAACAGTTTATTTGTTAAATATTTGTTGGCATTTAAGGAACCGTTAAAAAAAATGGCCCAACGATGGAATCGCCTAAAATACCAAGCCAAACATTTAATTTCTCGGGATACTGCGTACGCACAGGAATACTCAAGTGCTTATTTTCCGTAGACCAATAACGATATAATAATTCAATTCACACGTGCGCATTATAATGTATGGTCGGGGCGTCCCGCCTACATATTTTATTGCTACCCTATCACGAAAGACAGAGAATAACGCTGATAAAAGTTTTAAAATGACATATCAGTCTGGCAACTATGGATATAATATATCTCTGTCAGTTCCCTTTGCTTGAAGAGTTTATTCTTTTCTATCTTTTAATGCTCGGCTTTGAAATCCTGGACTTTCTAACCCTGTACACCTGCACCATATTCAAGTCCACAATCCAATTTCAGTCACCAAAAAATAAAAAAAAAACAAACATTTTTTTCATTATATCAGTAATCTCTTATACCTCTAAATACCTCTTAAATCATACTTCGCTGAATCCATGATTTGTTTGGTATTCCTCAAGGTAATGCTTTGTAACCCACACTGCTGCATTATTTATAAACATATGTGTATCGCGAAGCATCATGTAGGTGCATTCAAAGTGCAACTATTCATTATTTCAGCCATTTGTCGTTTAGCCGCGGCGTTGGAGAGTATCGCTTGTGTATTTTCATCGCATATAAGAAAGAATTTCGTGCAAGGCTTAATAGCAAAGCCTTTCTGTAGCCGATCTTTGTCAGTTGACTAAATAGTGTCAGACTTTTAGATCTTGTACAAATTTTGTCTTATAAAAAACGTATGTCTGTAAAATCTGTTTAAAGGTGTACAAACAAGTTCCCGCCGTTGTTAATAAAAAATTGGGAATTTATTGTGAAAGGACGCTAATGTTTTATTCGAAGTAGTGTCCATCGCTTCCCACTACTTTTTCCCATCTTTCTGGTAGCATACGGATACCGCGTCGAAAGAATGCTTCATCTTTTGACGCCATCCACGAATTGAACCAATTTTTGGTATCTTCATATGTGAAGTGTTGCTCACACAGGTCATGCGCCATCGACTGAAACAAGTGGAAATCAGGCAGCAATGTCTGGTGAATACGGCAGGTGGGGTAAAACTTCCCAATTGAGTGTTTCCAAATAGGTTTTGACACATAGGTTTACACTTTCGGCCTTCCGCTACGTTCTTTTTCTTCGATGTCAAATTCACCGTACTTAAACTTTTGGAACCACTCATGACAACTTCTCTCACCTAAGGCAGCCTCACCATACAGGTATGCTTCTAGAAGCAATCGGTACGGCTCAGCTGCAGATTTCTTCAAATTGAAAAAGTAAACCAAAAGTTCCCGCAAATGACGCTTATTCGGCTCAAAACTCATTTGAGCCGAATAACTTGTGACATTTTCGCGCACAAAAGAATATATCATACTAATAAAAAATCATTAATATTTTAAGGTTATGTTGTTGCCTGATGTCCAACCTTACGATAATGACGTTTACATCTGACAATTTTAACCATATCTTACTGGTGGCGCCAACTTTTGTTAAACGGCGGAAACTTGTTTGGACACCTTTATTTAGTATATCTCAAATCATAGATGTGACAAACAGATAAGACGAATTCTCTTAGTATAAGCAGATCGTTTGTAACACTTAAACCCTCATCATATTGTAAGTAGGCCGCTGTACTGAAAAGTATTTCGCATTCGGCAATTAACCTAAAAATGCGTTTCCGCTTCCTGCTGCCCGTTTCATAGCGGCGCTGAACCGATTTTATTATGATGGCCGACTTCAATCCTCCTCGCTGCCCCCGGTTCAATTTTGGCTTTCGCCTTAAAACGTAATTCGACTGCTAAAAAAATGAGTTCCCTTTTAACGAATTAAGTTAGATTGACTTTCGGATTGCCGTTATTTGCACGCTGCAAATTAATATGCGCATTGTGTAGGATTTAGAGTAAGACTCGATAAATCTCGCCGATTTATCTTTATATAGAGTGGAAAATCGAGCTGCCTTATTAGGAAAATTCTAATTCGCAAAAACAGAGATACTGAGACACTTTTCATCGAGACTAAACCTTGAAATTTTTTACTCTATTTTAACTGATTTACTCAATTCTGAATAAAAAAACTAAGGGGGAGAGTGGGGCAAGATAATATGTGTTGAAAATGGCGGAGGCGCCAATGGAAAATTTTATTTCTGCTATCACCTAAATTAAAAATATCACTGATTCCTTTATTTATTCTTAATTTATTATTTTGTAATTTACATTTATTATTGATAATTAAAATTACCATTTTGACATATATCAATTTTTACATGGTAAACTCAATAATACATATGGAATTTTTTCATGTTACATCTAATAACAGCATTGTTTAAAAAAAAGTTGCCCCAAATTGGTTATGCATGCATTGGTATCTCGGTTATTGTTGGAGATGAAAGATAGATGGAGAGAAGAAGATATTTAAATGGGGGTTTGAGAGAATTTTATTACCTCTTCAATTTTTGTTTTCAAATTCAATTTATTTATAATCGTTTGCTAAATAATTAAAAAAAACTGAGTGCGTTTTAGAGAATATCCTATATCTTTTTAATAAATAGACTTGTGTTATTTTATCGAATACATTGTTAAGATTTTTTTTTAAGTTCTGTTTGCTGATACTATCAAAATGTGTCTGTTGTCATTTGTTTCTGAGTTAATGTCATTTCACTTGGATTTTTCTTACGGGAGTCATTTATTAATGCTTTTTAACAGTGTATACCGATGTTAGAAAAACATGTTGCCTCCTGCCAAATTTTAAGAAATTATATATATTTTCTTAGTTTTTTTTTTAAATTATCTCGAAAACAGTTACGAAAAAATCGAATTTGAAAAAGAATTTGACGAGGTAATAAAATGCTCTATAACTTTCCCCATTTAAACATCTTTCTATCTCCAACAACTGCCGAAGATACGAGCTGTGTAAATTAAGTAATGAGACTGATTTTTTTTAATTTTTTTCATTCAAATAGAAATATGTCAGTATTGTCTCCCTCGAAATAACTTCTTTGGGAAGCCACACTGAGCTGAAAGCCACACTTCTTCCATTCCTTCAGCTGGTCGGTTACAGCTGTTTGACTGTTTTCTATGGTCCCAAAATGACGTCTCTTGAGGTAAATTTTTAATCTCTGGAAGAGGAAAAAGTCTCAAAGACTCAAGTCAGGCGAATAAGGAGGCTTGTTGTTCTTGATGTTTGGTCTCACACGCATGACCCTTTTTTTGAAGTATTTCAAGAACCTCAAGAGGCACAAACTCTTTGTGGACAATTCCCTGACTATCAAAAAAGCAAATCAGTATGCATTTAATCTTCGACCTGCTCATTCTTGATTTGTTGGGTCTTGGAGAGCTTGAAATATGCCATTCCATGCTTTGGCGCTTGGTTTCCAGGTCACACTCAAACATCCAAGTCTCATCACCATTAATGACGCGTTCCATGAAATGGGGATCATTTTCAATCGGTTCCAAAAGTCAAGACATCTTTCTCTCCTGATGTCCTTTTGTTACTGCGAAAGTTTTTTTGAACCATTTTTGCGCAGATTTTTGTCATCCCCAATTCCTTATTCAAAATCTGATTAACAGTGGTGTGTGGTGTGATTCAAATTTAAGTTTAATTCTTCCTTCTAAGAATACATTAAACCACCGAAGAACCTGAGCTCTTGAAAAAACACTGTCTCCGTAGGCGTGTTGAACTGTGTTGCGCTGTGTACAAGTCTGAAACAAAACCTTATAGCACATCGTTGCTCGAAATTTGTCATGGCCCCCATTTTTTTAGCGCACACTAGAAAAAATCGGTTTACGAAAACAGTCACAAAGAACAAACACATGACCCTAACAAGTTCAAACTTGTACCGAAGGTGTGTTACATATTAACCTACCGCCCTTCCCGTCACCGCAGTGTCGCTAGATCGGGCGCTATGTTGCCAGTCTCATTGCTTAATTTACACACCTCATATCATAACTAATTTGGGACAGACTGTATAATCAATGAAATCAAATGGAAACAATAATCAAATGAGATAAATAATCATATCTTATTCTAAAAAATAAATAGAATTACGGTGTTTGCTGTTGTTCTAATCACCCATTTAATTAGAACCATATTCAGAAATGTTTATATACAATACAGGTATTATGCAAAAATATATCAAATGACTTATTATTAAAGCAGTCAAAAATAATCTGCCTGATAATGGTCTGGAATAATCCTATAAAAAAATGGAAAATAAGAATAGAACGTGCTCATTAATATTAAGCGATCTATTAAAGAAAAGTTAATTCCCATTAAAACACAGAGAACTTAATGAGATAGTGATAGATAAACGCTCTATGCCTCGGGAATACATTATTCTTCTTGCGCCTTATTATTTTGTTAAGTTGCCTCTTTCAAGACCGTCGAGTGAGGAACGCAAGAAATAATTAACCCTGTCCCCTGTGTCAACATTAATTAGCCCCAGTCGCCGCCACACTTCAACTGTTTCCACTATGAAATCATAAACCGAAAGTATCTCGGGGCGAAAGCAAACAGGCGCTAAGATGTTTTTCTAAGTGAATTTAGGAGCACCGCTACAGTAATACGTAAAGACTTTGGCACGCAAAGGCTTCTCGGCTAAAATTCAGAAAAGCAGGTCGATATTTTCCCTTTGTTTTACAAAGCCAAAATGAACTGAAAGAAGCCAAAGCTTGTTGGTGAAATTTGCAAAAAAAGTCAACGGAACACCTTAAGGGATATAGCAGCGCAATGGAACTCTGAAACAGGAGAAAGGCTATCCCGCGAATGTTGCAGAAAATACATTAATCAGTCTAGGCTCAGTTTTTATAAGGTATTATTGTTTTATTTTTTCAAATTTTTAATTTTTCAATTTTCATAAATGATCGTAGGCTAAAGAAAAGCCTAAAGAGGCACAAAAAAAAAACGACGAATTGGGCGAAATCGAAGGTGTCGTGGACTATAGAAGACTGGTCAAAAGTAATTTTCAGTGACTAGTCCAAATTTGACGTCTGCGTAGGTAGAGGGTACAGTCAACGCTGACAAATATATATAAATACTTACGAATAGCTTATTACCGACTGTTCAGGATATGTACCCAGACAATAATTTCATATTCCAACAAGACGGCGCAGTTTCCCAAACTGCAAAAAAAGACGAAAAGGTGGTTCGAGGAACAGCATATTAAAGTCCTATCATGGCCATCAAACAGCCCCGACCTAAATATCATTGAAACACTGTGGCATAAGATAAAAAGAGTTTTGATATATGTTCCTCAAAGAACAGTCTCTACTAGAAAAAAATCGGCGTAATTTGGGACACTTTTTCGCCAGAACTCTGTCGAGGCTTGGTTGCCACAATGCCTGCACGAATTCGGGCCGTAATTATGACAAAAGGTGACGTAACGCCTTATTAATACTTAATTTTTTTTTTCGAACATTTAGTTGCCAGTTATTTTGTTACATTTGAAAACATTAATTAAAATATACTTTTAAATTCTTTAAGTTCTTATGTACTGTCAGCTGCATAAACAATTTTTACTTCATTATACATAAAAACAGTCTAATACGCGAAAAATGCCTTTGTCCGAACATATAGTTGTTAGGGCTTGTACATTTTATATACTGGGGTGAAGAAACGTTCAAGGTTATCAAAAGTCTACTCACACTGGAAGTCTAACTAGAAGAAATCGCATATCATTTCCTAGATAAAATTTGAAGACAAATTTAAATAAGCTTTTTTGTTAAACAGGGAAATGAAAAACAGAAATGAAGAATGTTTCTTTCTTTCTGTATAAATATTGTTCTGACAAAATTTGGGAAAACCTGAAACGATAAAAAATTTGTTCATCATTCCATTTTTCAATGTGAAAAGGACATTTCCTTATAGTGTAGCAGTGGCACCTGTTAGAATTTGAATTTATCATGTTTTCGTTACCAACCCCATGGTTTGTCCCATGACCCACATCGTATTTTAGGGTGTGATTACTAAACTTTAGTAAAAAGCTGCAGTAAATATCTCAAACAATGTCATGCCCCACTAGAAGATCTTGGAAACTGCTTGCAAAACATAGGGGCTACATTTAGCATAAAACCGTTTTAAGAATCAGCATCCAGTGCCGTAGTTAGATTTGAAATAAAAAAAATCGCTAAACAATTTTTGTAAAATTTGACAGTGAAAACAATTCGAAGTAGGTCTTGAACACAGAAAACAAATTTTAATATTTTGCGCCATCTTTTAGAAAAAGCTCTAAATATATCGGATAATAAATATCATTTTTCTAGGTCCGTTTCCATTAAAAATAGGTCACACTGTATATTTTTGATAATCACCAAGTAAATAAAAGTATTTCTAAGTAAAAGCATTTACATAATCTGTAAGCTTTATGGTAATTTGGATTGCTATTTTACCCCAGCATTTCGTTTTTGTGTTATTAAAATGGCTGTATCTTTAAGCTATATGAAAATTTTGCAACAAGCGCAAGAATAAAGTGTCACTTCGGAGTGCTTTTTTCATGTGAGTTCTCCGAAGTGAGAGGCAAGGGGAACTCACTTGAAAAAAGCACCCCGAAGCGAACAAAACCTTCTACGCCCATGTGGTTGTTCCTGGGTAATGCTGAAAGGAGGAATATGGCTTTAAAAAATTTTCTACGATAAATAAATTTACTTGATGTCCTATGCTACTGCAGTTTGACCTCTGTCCAACCCATTGAGGTCACATTAAACTCAGATCTAAATATATATCTGAATATGAAATTTTCTGCTCTTTTCGATTGTGGCATCAAAAATGTGGGTTATGGCATTAAAAAAACAGAGTTAACTTTCAAATGACCTTGTTATTGAGGTTCAAGGTCAAATCCAAGGTCACAGTTGGACTCCTCGTTGAAAGTTGTCACAGAGTACGACTTTGATTTTGATTTTCTTGACCAATTTCGTGGAATTCCTACGAGGTTCCTTATTATAGCAGTTTGACATCTGTCCAACCAATAGAGGTTACCTTAAACTCAGATCTAAATACATATCTGAATGTAAAATTCCCCGCTCTTTTCGATTGTAGCATCAAAAATGTGGGTTGCCATTACAAAAAACAAAGTTGACCTTCAAATGACCTTGATGTTGAGGTTCAAGGTCAAATTCAAGGTCACCATTGGCCTCCTCGTTGAAAGTTACCATAGGGTATGACATTGATTTTAACATTAAGGTACGACATCGTTTTGTAACCAATTTCGCGGAATCCATAGGTGTTTCCATACTTTTTCCCCACCCTGTATAGTAAAATAGTAAATAACCGAGTTAACCAAGCTTTAATCACTATTTCTGGGTGCAGTTAAATTTGGTAAAGGACACGCCCAAAATTAAACATTAGTTAATCTAATCAGGATCAAGAAATACATGTTCGTATGGTTAAACCGCTAATCGAATGTTTAATTATACTAATTATGTTAACAATCAGCAGAAGTAGATACATATCAATAACAGATCAACAGATACAATCTATACAGGGTGACAGTATGTTGACTTGTTGTAATACGTGCATGTAGAATAGGTCGTTTAGATCGAACTTTCGTCGTTGCTTTGTAGTATTTTGAAGATTTCAGTACTCAGATACAAAAGTATTTTGTGCAATTTATAATTCAAGGAAATATGCTATTTTCCTCTTATTTTTTTTTAAATCAAATAATATTGCTATTTGGTGTATGAAATATCTTATGAAGAAAAAAATACGACGAAGCACGATCAACATACCAACGTCCATGTCGAAGTTAGTTTTCTTTTCCACAGTTTACTCGCTGGCAATTTAATGGAAAAGAAGCACCTTAGAAACGTAAACAGACATTAAATAATTCCCAAGGCGGACTCACCAATACATACAGCTAACAGCCTCAAGACGAAATTGTTGATTCCATTCCGGCAGACATTATTCATTCTTACCTGAAACAACAAGGTCTCCATTAATATTTTATGAGATCTATAGCGGAGGCTTTTATTTTTATTCAAATTTGCCAACCGAATGGATTTTTTAAGCTGCACCTACCGCCTTTGAATTAACGAGTCTATCAAAATATGTAAATTAATTTTTGAGAAGTTTGTGCCGAATCAAACACCTAAAAAGTTGGGGAAAGTTGTAATTAATATGCTAAACCGTTCCAGTCTCCCTATTAATTAAAAGGAAGAGGTGCCTTGTTAGGGAGGTACTTTCGTTCGCTTACGCTATCGATACCTATTTTACAAATTACACAATATTCGATTTGGTACCGGATTATTTTTTTTTACAAGTTCATTCGATTTTTCCAAGATAACCACAGGCCCACCAAATATAAAGTAATCTGTGCTGATACTCGTTCTTCCTACTTGATATACGAGGTGGTTAAATTATGTAATGGCATTGGCAACGTAGCGCCCGATCTGCGGAGATAAGACTCGGAAGGGCCATAGGTTAACATATAATATACCTTCAGTTCAAGTTTGAACTTGTTAGTCTCATTTGCTTGTTCTTTGTGACAGACTAAGAGAATATTTTTCGTAAACCGTTTTTTTTCCAGCGCGTTTTAAAAGTGAGTGAGATTAATTTTGAGCAACGGTATTTTTTTCAAGAGCCCAGATTTTTCGGTGGTTTAGGGCATTCTCAGATGGAAAGAGTCGATTGAAGATTAACCACGCAGCGGAAGGCTTTCATCTTCAAGAACCGATGAAAATGTCGACAGAATACGGGATCTTGTGCGTTCAGATCGTCGGTTGACGACAAGAATTATCGGGAAAGAGTTAAATTTGAATCACACCATTGTTCATCAGATTTTGACTAACGAATTGGGGATGAGAAAAATCTGCGCAAAAATGTTTCCAAAAACCTTTCGTAGGAACAAAAGAACGTCAGGAGAGAAAGGTGTCTTGACTTTTTGGAATCGATTGAAAATGATCCGCATTTTATAGAACGTGTCATTACTGGTAAAGAGACTTGGGTGTTTGAGTTCGACCCGGAAACCAAGCTCTAGAGCATGGAATGGCACAGATCAAATGCTGCTGATTTGGTTTTTTGATAGCAAGGGAATTGTCCACAAAGAGTTTGTGCCTCCAGAGCAAACAGTAAATCTACACTTTTACAGTAAACGAGTTTTTTGCCAGCGAAAACATTCCTGTTTCTCCTTAGCCTCCTTATTCGCCTGACTTAAGTCCTTGTGACTTTTTTCTCTTCCCGAGATTGAAAAATCACCTCAAGTGACGTCATTTATTGACCATAAAAAACATTGAAACGGCTGTAACCGACCAGCTGAAGGCTATTTCAGTATATGAGTTCCAATACTGCTATTGAGAAATGGAAGAACCGTCTCCAGCGTTGTGTGGCTTCCCAAGGAAGTTCTTTTGAAGGAGATAATACTGAAATTCTATTCTAATAAAAAATTTCATTACTTAATTTACACACCTTGTATAAACCGTATTTTTTAAGCGCCTTGTAAATTATATACTGTAATTCAAAGTAATAGTTCAAAATAATTTTATGTCGTGCGTGACTAACTCGTGAGTTCGTGTAGTGTATTTACATACCTGATTTTATGTGAATTTTTGCAATAATGAATTTTTGAAAAAATGACAATTAAGCATCGAACGTGGGTTATAAGGGATTTGTGGGTCGCTGATTATGAATACGATGTCATTTTCTCGGAAAATTCATGCCACGGCCAGGAAAACTGGAAAATTGGGTCACTTTTGCGGAAATTTAATCATTATTCACGCGATTTGAATTTTTTACGTCATAATGATATCCAGCAGCGTATACTGATAACGAATAACAAAAATTCATGCAAATTTTCTGGAAAACCATGAAAATTTTCCGGAAAACCTGGAAAGACAATATTCAATTTTATGAAAATGATCGTGTGAAGACGCAATAGAGAGTTTTTGGGTCGCTGATCATGAATCCGATGTTATTTTCCCGGAAAATTCATGCCACGGCCGGAAAAACTGGAAAATTGGGCCACTTTTGCGGAAATTTAATCATTGTTCACGCGATTTGCGTTTTTTACGTCATAAAGATATCCAGCGGCGTATAATGATAACGAATAACGAAAAATCATGTACATTTTCTGGAAAACTATGAAAATTTTCCGGAAAACCTGGAAAGACAATTTTTCAATTTTATGAAAATGATCGTATGATAGGGTTTTTTGGGGCGTTGATCATGAATCCGATGTCACTTTCCAGGAAAATTCATGCCACGGCCGGGAAAACTGTAAAATTGTGTCACTTTTCCGAAAATTGAGAATTGAATTGAATTACGTATGACATCTGCTCCGCCCATCTTCTGCTACGACCCCTACCAATATTCCAAGCATTTGAAATGCATGTAATAGAATCTTCAAAGGTACAACGGCAGCTGCATCATTTAAATTCATGCTCACGCTCTCACAGGTGTACAGGGCCGGCTAATAAAAGGTCCCAATGAAACATATACACGCCTTATTACTTACAATACAATAATAAAATAAATACTTTGAGTACAGGACCGGCCTCAGGCGCGTATATAAAACGGTCCCAATAAAAAAATCTTTTGAGTACCCAAAGAAATTTTTATTTACCTGGATTCTCTTTACAAATAAAAAGGCGCCGGTGTATATTTTTCTTTTGTTTACCTGATAAAAATAAAATAAAATTCAATCACAATCATAAAGAATCTCTTTGTTTTAAAATTGGGAAAACCGAAATTTTTTTATGAGCGGACGGTTCCTCGCGGACACACGGTATACCTCAATACCATTAATATCTTAATCATTATACACTGCTGGATATCTTTATGACGTAAAAAAAGGCAAATCGCGTGAACAATGATTAAATTTCCGCAAAAGTGACCCAATTTTCCCGTTTTCCCGGCCGTGGCATGAATTTTCCGGGAAAATGACATCGGATTCATGATCAGCGACCCAAAAAACCTCCTAGAACCCACGTTCGGTGCTTAATTGTCATTTTTTCAAAAATTAAATACCACTCTAAAAATGAGGGTGAAAGTGGGGTGTGGTTTATAGCATAGGGGTGGTCTGAGGGGGTTTGCCAAATTGGTCACGAATGACGTTAGAGGTTCATAGAACATGATGCAAAAGATTTTTTTTGATTTCGAGTAGCTGCACTAAACTTAGTCTCGTATGTAGCGATATGTATGTACATTATTAACACATTTTTACTCCTGCCTTTTTTATCTCTCATATGTCCTTCAGTTAGTGACATTACACTTTGTAATACGATGCGTTGTAGCACATTTTCCGGACCCTACTAGATTTAAGTACCTTTTTATTTCACATTTGATTTTTTTCAGATTCTATATGGATGATATCTGGAATAGAGTTGTATATTCTAAGGGTTAGGTATTAGTAATTTGCTGCCCTTTTGATGTATTCATCAAGGATAGTTCATTATTTATCTTAATTACTAACACTAACTTTATTTTTTTTACATTTAAAAGTGGTAGAGAGAACGAAAGCGTAAGGGAACAACCAAGAGAAGTATCCGCCTACTAAATTATATTTTAAGCAGTTACATTGTGTAATTTTATCGATTTTGGCGCCAAATAGATAACGAAAATTTAATTAACAAAATACTTCCCTTGATTAATTGTATAGTATTACAAGGAGAAGGTGATAACTAAAAGGGAAAGTTACCAAACTTTGGCATTATTCGGGCTGGAAAGGGAAGGGTATCAATAATGCCGCGAAGTTGTGCTTTGAATAGGTAAATTAATTTTAATTCCTCAAGTTTTTCAATGTGAAACGGGAAATCCTAAACCTCTAATATTCTCTAAGAGACCTTTAATAACGCGAAACGCACGGAAGCTCCTTACACTCGCTTCAGTTTTGTTAGGATGATAATGGAGTGGAGAAGTTATACTAAAATTGTCTCAAGAAAAATACAAATGGAAATTCTGATAACACAGCTCCACAAAAAAAAATGGTCAAACCCAGAAGGTAGACCCATCTACCCGTATGTATTTTGATACATACTCCTTACGACCCCCTGACATTAAAATCATTTTTAATGTCATATTCGGTTTTAGAACGCTAAAATACATAATACACATAAATTTTTAATTTTTATAAAAACTTCAATTTTATCCCCCTCAGGAGGGTCGTAAAGGGGTGCTAAATGGTACAACTAAAATCATTTTTTTATTGTCAAATTTGGTTTTAGAACGCCAAAATACAGAAGAATACACATGAAGGAATTTTTATAAAAACTTCAATTTTAACCCCCAGGGGGGTCGTAAGAGTTTGCTGCCGGAAAATTCAATAGTTAAAATCAATTTTTAATGTCATAATTGGTTTCAGCGCATCAAAATACATGCGGGTAGAGGGGTCTACCTTCTGGGTTTAACCGATTTTTTTTGTGCGGCTGTGTAATTATCCATCTCTATATAATTTATCAATTTACTTTAAAATTCAATTTTTCGATCTCTATTCTCGATGGAACACATTTACCTGTGTGTTAAAAAAATGACCCCTTTGACAAAAAGAGCAAAAGTATGAGACAGAAAGAAACGAACAGTGAAAGGTTCAAATCCACATATGTATATTGTTCTTAAAATTGAACAAACAAAAATACAAAAGAGTCCCCAAGAAATTTACGTTTTAACAACAAATCGTCTTCCATCATCAGATACTCCAAAATACGAAACAATACACACGAGGTGTGTAAATTAAGTAATGAGACTGATTTTTTTAGTTTTTTTTTAATCGAATAGAATTACAGTTTTGTCTCCTTCAAAATAACTTCCTTAGGAAGCCACACAGCGCTGGAGACGGTGATTCAATTCCTCATATCAGTGCTGGAACTCATATTCTGCAATAGCCTTTAGCTGGTCGGTTACAGCCGCTTGAATGTTTTCTATGGTCCCAAAATGACGTCCCTTGAGGTGATTTTTCAACCTCAGGAAAAGAAAAAAGTCACAAGGACTCAAATCAGGGAATAAGGAGGCTGAGGAGTCACAGCAATGTTTTTGCCAGCTAAAAACTCGTTCACTGAAATGGCTGTGTAACAAGGCGCATTGTCGTGATGCAACATCCAGTTGTTCTTGATATTTGGTCTCACACGCATGACCCTTTTTCGAAGTTTTTCAAGAACCTCTCTGTATAAGTGTTGATTTACTGTTTGGCCTGGAGGCACAAACTCGTTGTGAACCCTGGCTATCAAAAAAGCAAATCAGCATGCATTTGATCTCCGACTTGCTCATTCTTGCTTTTTTGTGTCTTGGAGAGCTTGAAATGTGCCGTTTCATGTTTTGGCGCTTGGTTTCCGGGTCGTTCTCAAACACCCATGTCTCATCACCAGTAATGACACGTCCCAAAAAGGGGGGTCATTTTCAATCGATTCCCAAAAATTAAAACACCTTTCTTCTGATGTCATTTTGTTCCTGCGAGAGGTTTTTTGGAACCATTTTTGTGCCGATTTTTCTCATCCCCAATTCATTAGTCAGAATCTGATGTGTGGTGATTCAAATTTAACTCTTCCCCGATCATTTTTGTCGTCAACCGATGATCTGAACACACAAGATCCCATATTCTATCGACATTTTCATCGGATCTTGAAGATGAAGTCCTTCCGCTGCGTGGTTCATCTTCAATCGACTCTCTTCCTTCTGAGAATGCCTTAAACCACCGAAAAACCTGGGCTCTTGAAAAAACATTGTCTCCGTAGGCCTGAAGTAAAACCTGATAGCACACCGTTGCTCAAAATGAATGCCACTCATTTTTAAAACACACTAGAAAAAACCGGTTTACGAAAAGTCACAGAGAACAAACAAATGACTCTAACAAGTGCAAACTTGTACGGAAGTTGTATTACATATTAACCTACCGCCCTTCCCGTACTCTGCTTGATTCTTTATTAGTCATCAACGTGCTCTCACAAACAACACAAAAGTTTTCTACTCAGTTAGGTTACACCTTTCTAAAGTGTCCATACTGTTTTTGTCTTTCACACTGAGCTGTGCAGAAGCTAAGAGCTATCATATCATGTTTTTACTATTTAATACTTAACATGCTTTTATAACAGCATTGTTTTGCACAACTCAATAGCTAAGAGACTATATTATTACAATGTAGCGAAACGGGTAAATCTTATTTCGATTTGGAAGGCATTTAAAAAGAATGCTAATGAGTGGCTCGTTCATTAGGAAACACAAATGAAACGGGAAAGGAAAACCCTATTGTTTTGTAGCCTTAATTTGATAAAGGAAAGGGGACAACCCAAACAGTGGAAACATTTACATTTTTACTTGTGGGTCAAACCTGTTGTGTCAGTGGAGATGGTAGAACAAAATCAGTCCTCTCAGGTACTTTAATCAACAATCGATTAATGATAATGGAATAATACAGATATAGAGGTCTAAACAAAATAAAATAAAACGTAAATAGTACAAAACTAATTGTGCAAAAGTTCTCTAAACAATACTTTATACAAACATACTCGTATCTTTATCATCAAACATATTTAGCTGAAAAGTAAACTTCTGAAAAGTAAACTCAGAAAACGTTAATTTCATTTAAGGCCTATCTTACTACTAAAGTACTTCCGCTCCCCTCAGCTATAAGCAATTTATTCATTTCTGACTTTCCAAATTTCCATTCCTCGAGAGAAGGAATTTACTGAAAGTGATTAAAGTCGCGTATGTACGTACTTCGCTTTAGGCAACCGAGACACTGTTTTCCAGAGCAATATTAAGCATAACAAATGATTTCGGGATAAGATTATAGCTAAGGACAAAACGCGACTAGAGTAATATACTAAATTTATGTTATATAGTGCGCGTTTAAGGGTAATTGGAACGGGAGTTGCGATGAAAATTTTATACAAGGATTACATTTATTAAAATGTTAAGCTTTGGATTATTTTTTACTTATACACCAATATACGAGGATAGTCCCAGAAGTACCCGACCTGACGTATAGATGGCGGTTGTTTGAAAAGAACTATACTCGAAAGTACCAACCTTATAAACATTAAGTTTGAAGTTTGGCGACTTTACGTCGTTTAGTATTTGTTTGGCATCCATAAATAGTGAACGCTTTCAGTGATTTTGTAAGCATGGAACAAATGGGCATCGTTATATGATTCGATACTTTCATTTAAAAAGCCTCAGTCCAACTAATATCAAAGTGGAGCTAGATGCTATTGTGGGGGAGTCTGCTCCTTCCTTTACAACAGTGAAATATTGGGTGGCGGAGTTTAAACGAGGCGATACGAGCTGCCAAGACGAACATCACAGTGATCGACCAAATGAGGTAACCACGCCAGAAATGGCGAGGAAAATCCACAAAATGGTATTGGAAGACCATCGACTTAAAGTGCGCGAGCTAGCAGACATGGTAGGTATTTCAAAAAGTGCTGTACATCGCATATTGATTGATCATTTGGACATGAGAAAGTTATGCGCAGCATGGGCGCCACGATTACTCACATTGGAACAAAAACAACGTCGTGAGGATGTTTCAATCGTCGATGTTTGGCAAAGTTTCACAGCAATAAAGCCGAGATTTTGCGTCGATTTATAACTACAGATGAAACATGGATCGATCACTTTACACCTGAGATGAAGGAACAATCAAAACAATGGACTGAAAGGGGAGAATCGGCTCCAAAGAAGGCGAAGACAGTTCCATCTGCAGGCAAGGACATGGCGTCAGTTTTTTGGGATGTGCGTGGGATAATTCTGATTGATTATCTTCAAAATGGAAAAACAATCAACGGCGAGTATTATGAGAACTTATTGCAGCGTTTGCGTAATGAAATCAAGAAAAAACGGCCGCACTTGGCGAAAAGGAAAGTTTTATCTAATAAACGATATGTATAACCAAATACTCAATGGAAATAATATATTGGCTACCTACCTAATATATCCGACTAAATTTGTTCATGCACTAGTAGGTCTAAGTGCCCAGCAGGGTACTAGAGGTACGGGATATTAGGGATTAGAATCAATTATTAATGGCTGATCGTGTCCTCCATAATTACTTGATACAGCCTGCAGAAGTGAATTTCTAGGTGTATTTAATGTATCAAGTGCGTTATTAGTCTAACTTAGTTGTCGAAAGACAAATATTTGCACACGAGGGTCTTAGGATAATATCTATAACATATTCATTAACAAAGTGCCTTGGGTAAGGAAGCTGAAGGGCATACATATGTATGTACAAGTATGTATACGTTTCTGGAGAAAAATGTGTCTGTAAGATTATTAATTATAAATGGTGTACATAAGGAAATTGTTGGTTTTCGAAGTAAAATGCTATCGAATTAACACTGATCCACTGATATTACGAGGTGTGTAAATTAAGTAATTAGACTGGCAACGTAGCCTCAAATCTAGCAACACTGCGGAGACGGGACTTGGAATTGCGGTAAGTTAACTTGTAATGCACCTTCAGTACAAGTTTACTTTCTCATTAAAGTGCCCCTAAAATGTATCGTAGAATTTAAAAATATAATAATATACAGGTGTTCCACTTTAAATTAATGGCAATATCCGGTATAACCGGAAGTGCTGCAGACTTCAAAATATTTTCATATGCACATCAAATTTTATTAACATCGTCAGAGATTCACAGATTTAGATACCTCACATTCGTCGTGAAACAGCCTGTATAGAGAAAAACGCGCTGACGACATATTTCACCAACTAATACTTACATACAGTGCGGGCCAAAAGTCTGTCCCCCCCTATTATTTTTTGAACTGATTGTTGGATTCACTTGAAACTTGGTGTGGTTACATAAGGCATACAATACTATCTCATGGCGTAACTCTTAGACAATTTATCCTTAAAATAGGGGTGGGGGTGCAAAGGGGGAAAAATCTTAAATTTGAAGGGGTGGCATGCGGCACCTCATTTGAAAGGGATTTTTATGGGCAGTATCACGGTGTATGATTTTTTATTATTAGGCTAATGGTTTATGAAATAATGTACTTCGAAGTTTTATTTTCCCTAACAATACTCACCGTTTACAAGAAAGTTGAAATTAAAGATTACTCACCTTTTGTAGCGAAATTCCCACTTCTGCTTTATTATTAATGCAGCAGTTGTTCGAAATTTTCGTCTTGTACCTGCTGACAAATGTAGAGTCGATGTTTAATCGCCTCCCTTACCCTACCAAAGGTTTCCACCGAAATGCTTCCACAGCCATCTATTATTTTTTGGCGGAGATCGGCTAAATTTTGCGGTGGCGTACTGTACACCTGAGATTTTAGGTAACATCATAAAAAAAATCTAAGGGGGTGAGGTCCGGAGACCGTGCGGGCCACTCTGTGGGCCTCTTCGTCCTATCCATCTATTCCGATAATGATGGTCCAGAAACGCTCTCACCGGCTGTGTGTAATGTGGTGGTGCACCATCTTGTTGAAACACAATGTCTTCTGTGAACTTATCAGGATGGACTTCTGCGATCTCTACTATAAGAGGGTGTATTAAGTCCTCTATCATATCTAGGTACTGTTGGCCGTTGAGATTGCCTTCGATAAATAGAGGTCCCACAATATGGTTACCCATAATGCCAGCCCACTCGTTAAGTTTCTCTGGGTACGGTGAGTGCCCTTCCCGAAATACATGAGGATTCACATCTGACCAGTATCTCATATTTTGCCTATTGACTTCCCCACTTAAAATGTGCTTTCGTCCGAAAAACACACATGGGTTAAATAAGATGGGTTATTATCAATTATGTTGGTCATAAGTTCACAAACCTCTATGCATCTATCGGGATCATCCTCAGTCAAACATTGTAGGTACTACATTTTGTAACTCTTTTTTCCGTAGTAGCTGAAACACCACAGGTCCTAGCTACTCTTTCTGTTGTCTGTTGGGGCCTGACAACCTTTTCGGCCACAATTTGGACTTGGGTGTCCTCACCGATGGTTGGACGACCTCTACACGGTTTATCGCCTACGCTCCCAGTGGTACCAAATTTGGAAACTAACTGTCGAATGTATTTTCTAGAAATGGGTCTGTACGGAAACCGTTCATTGAAAATCCTTTCGGCTTCATGGTAATTCCGGCCGGCTTCAGCCCAAATGAATATAGCTTCTGTTTTTTCATTTCAAGTACGTTTATCCATAATTTAAGGAAAAGCAGTGCAAAGCCACACTTTAAAGTCGAGATCAAACTGTAACTGTTCACCAATTAAACTTTAAACTAAAGCAACTACCAAAAAATTGTATTCAGTCCGCAAGTAACACAAATAGTCCAGGAACGTTATTAATTAATGAGTTTATAGTAGCCTTATAAAAGAAACCAAAGAGGTGAGGTGTAGAAAACAAAATCTAAACCATAATTCATTAAATTGTGGCCACTACCACTGTTGACCGCTTGGAATATCTTTTAAACGTCCTTGGACTATTTGTGTTACTTGCGGACTGAATACAATTTTTTGGAAATTTTTTTCGTTTTAAACATCGACTACATTTGTCAGGAGGTACAAGGCGAACATTTCCAACAACTGCTGCATTAATAATAAAGCAGAAGTGGGAATTTCGCTACAAAAGGTGAGTAATCTTTAATTTTAACTTTCTTGTAAACCGTGATTATTGTTAGGGAAAATAAAACTTCGAAGTACATTATTTCACAAACCATTAGCCTAATAATACAAAATCATACATAAAAATCCCTTTCAAATGAGGTGCCGCATGCCACCACTTCCAATTTACGATTTTCCCCCTTTGCACCCCCACCCCTGTTTTAAGGGTAAATTGTCTAAGAGTTACTCCATGAGATAGTATTTTATGCCTTATGTAACCACACCAAGTTTCAAGTGAATCCGACAATTAGTTCAAAAAATAATAGGGGGGTCGGACTTTTGGCCCGCACTGTATATTCGAGAGAATTGCTTTTAGAACGGCTAAAACTACCTGCGGGCACAACAGGCAAGAACTTATTGTACAAGTTATTACTTATTAGCCCGGTAAACGTGACAAGTGGTCAATGAATAATGCATGACATAGGTTCCTCCATAAAATGTACAATTTTAAATTCATTACTTCCGCGAAAGGGCAGTAAAATTTGAAAGGCGCGAGATCTCGCGGGACATGTACGATCGATCGGCACGAACGGGGATCGCCTCCCCGAGTGAAGATCCTCCGACACGGTGTCCCGTTTAGACTCGTCCAGTGGCGTGCTAAAAAAAATATGGCGGTTGCAAATGAATATTCATGAGAAATATGACGCAACTGAAAATGTTTTATTTACGAAGGTCGAATCAAAGGTCGAATCGAATTTTTAGGGCGAAATATTTATACGTATATACGCACTTTTTATTTTTTTTTTTGTTACTACATAGAGTTGTTCTTTGTACACTTGGCTGGATGCTTATTATCGAGACATTTTCCTATCGAATTCATCTACAAATACGCAGACACAATACGTTGGCCCAAAATATGTATATTTATGTAAAACGTAGGTCGCTTCTAATATGCACCCTTCGATACTACAATGGCATATCTGTTGATTCTTAAGCTGACTGTACTGATGTTTCGTTGATGAACGAAAGTCATCATCATACACGATTTGAAAATTGCTTATAAAGGGTGAGCCATCTATTCGTTTCTTTTTAAACTGAGTGTTATTTTTACATTGCCGACACTGAAGCGCTTGACATTTGACATATATGTGGTGTATAACCTTCGCTGTAAGAAATGGATCGTTTTACGCTTGAACAACGTTGGGAAATATTGAAAAATTATTTCCAAAGTGAATGCTGTGTTGCAGAAACAGTGAGAACAATTTTTGGTCGAAATGAAGCTCCGTCAGCGTCTGGTGTAAGAAACTTCTTAAGGAAAGTTCGTGAAACTGGCATGCTTATGGACAACATAAGTCACCCACGTGCTCGTCCGGTGCGCACAGCTGAAAGAATTGCTGCTGTTGCCCAAAGTGTGCGTGAAAACCCAAGAACCTCAACTCGTCACAGAGCACAACTTAATGTCAGTCGCAATTCTCTGAGGAGAATATTGCATATAAACCTCGGATTATTTGCTTACAAGTTGCAACTTACTCAAGAGGTAAAAAGAAAATGACCATCCACTTCGTTGTCGCTTCTCCGTGTGGGCTTTAAATGAGTTTGGAAATGAGGCCGATTTCAAACGAAAAATCATTTTTTCGGACGAAGCTCATTTTCATCTTGGAGGACATGTTAATAAACAGAACTGTAGGATTTGGGGTTCCGAAAATCCACACATAGTCATAGAGAAGCCAATGCATCTTACAAGAGTGTGTGGAGTGGTGGCACCATTGGTCCGTACTTCTTTCAAAATGAAGATTGTAAAAGCGTTACAGTAAATGGAATGCGTTACAGAGACATATTAACTGTTTTTTTTTTGTGGCCGCAATTGGACGATTTGGACTTGGACGAGCTTTGATTCCAGCAGGATGGAGCAACGTGTCACAAAATCCGTGAAACAATAGATCTTTTGCACACTAAATTCGGTAACCGTGTTATCAGCCGTTTTGGAGACATTAATTGGCCATCGCGCAGCTGCGATTTAACACCGTTGGACTATTTTTTATGGGGACATGTTAAGGACCGTTGTTACTCCAACGATCCACAAACAATTGACGCACTGAAGGAAAACATAAATCGAGTTATTCGTGCAAAAGAGCCACAAATAATCGAAAATGTACTGCAAAATTCGGTAAAAAAGAATGAACTACTGCCAAGCTAGCCGCGGCGGCGATTTAATTGAAATTGTTTTTCATAAATAATGGGAAGGCATACTTTCTTTAATAAAGTAACAATAATTTAAAAATATTCAACTATGTAGTTTTAATAGCAATTTTAAAAAGAAACCACCCGATGGCCCACCCTTTATTATGACAATTTGTTTACTGCAATGTTGATTGTTTTGCTTCTAGTAAGTAGCTTTTCAGCTTGTAAAATTTTCCATTTCAAAATTTTTCTACTCCATCGTCTGTTTCCTCATCGACTTATTTATTACCTGTTCTATTGGAAAGTTTTTATTCTGGCCATTTTTTTCTCTTCTCTCTTCTCTTTCTCTTTACCACTTTATCTCTACTGGAAAAGGAAAAATGTCATAAATTGAGTGATTTTGGGGCAATTTCCCCCAATACTATCCTTTAGGAGCAATTAGTCCAAATTTTGAAAACATCATAATGTTCAGAGGGTCAAAATACCTCGGAAATGATATTGCTTGTCAAATATAACACCGAGGACAAAGATTTTTAAAAAACTGAAAAAATGGTCGTCTCCTTAGAGCTCTATGTTATGGGTGCAAAATTGAACCCCAGGATCATGTTAAGGATCCCCAAAAATAAATAAAAATACATGATTAAATTTTACACATTACTAATGCCCGATGCATTAGTAGAGCATTTACTTAGAGGACAAATATTTGTGATTTTTCGGCAATTTGGGCCAAGTCGAAAAAAAAAATAAAGATCTTTTTTCTCTGCAGTCAACATAGAAAATAGTGTTTTCGGAGATATTCATGGTTTTTTTAAACATCGCGATTTTCCTTTTTTTTAGCGATCTCTTCACGCAATCGACATATCGCCTTCAATTATTGAATATTACTATTACCACAAATTGAATAATTTTATCACGACGAAATTAAAAAATACAAACGCCGATTTTTCGAATATTTTTTGGAGGTTGCTCAACCTTTTTCAAGTTGTTTGGTTACACGAGGTGAGCCGGGGAATTATGCCAACTAAATAAGTTTGGTGTAGCTACTCGAATTCAAAAACTTTTTTTGCATCATGTTCTATGAACCTCTAAGGCCATTCGTGACTATCAACCAACTTGGCAAACCTCTTCAGGCCACCCCTATACTATAAAACACACCCCATTCTCACCCTCATTTTTAGAGTGGTATTTAATTTTTGAAAAAATGACAATTAAGCATTGCTGGTGGGTTCTAGGAGGTTTTTTGAGTCGCTGAACCTGAATCCGACGTCATTTTACTGGAAAATTCATGCCACGGCCGGGAAAAATGGAAAATTGGGTCACTTTTGCGAAAATTCAATCATTGTTCACGCGATTTGCGTTTTTTACGTCATAAAGATATCCGGCAGCGTATAGTGATAACGCATTACGAGAAACCATGTAAAATTTCTGGAGAACTATGAAAATTTTCCGGAAAACCTGGAAAGACAATTTTTAAATTTTATGAAAATGATCGTGTGATAAGTCGCAATTGGGGTTTCTTGGGGCGCTGATCATGAATCCGATGTCATTTTCCCGTAAAATTCAAGCCACGGCCGGGAAAACAGAGTCACTTTCGCGAAAATTGCATCATTGTTCACGCGATTTATGTGTCATGAATTTTCCGGGAAAGTGACATCGGATTCATGATCAGCGCCCCAAGAAACCCCAATGGCGACATATCACACGATCATTTTCAGAAAATTGAAAAATAGTCTTCAGGTTTTCCGGAAAATTGTCATAGTTTTCCAGAAAATGTACATGATTTTTCGTTATTCATTATCATTATACGCCGCTGGATATCTTTTATGACGTAAAAAAACGCAAATCGCGTGAACAATGATTAAATTTCCGCAAAAGTGACCCAATTTTTCAGTTTTCCCGGCCGTGGCATGAATTTTCCGGGAAAATGACATCGGATTCAGTATCAGCGACCCGAAAAAATCCCTAGAACTCACCCCCGATGCTTATTTGTCATTTTTTCAAAATTAAATACCACTCTAAATATGAGGGTGAGAATGGGGTGTGTTTTATAGTATAGGGGTGCTCTGAGGGGGTTTGCCGAGTTGGTTGATAGTCACGAATGACCTTAGAGGTTCATAGAACATGATACAAAAAATTTTTGAATTCGAATAGCTGCACCAAACTTAGTGCTCACAGACTGAACTATTAACATCATCCGCCACTGAGAATCATCTCATCCACTTCCTTCTATATATTTCTGTCTGTTAAAGAGCGGTCGGGCACGGGGACTGGTTTAAAGTGCGCGCGTCCTGAATCTAATAAGGCCATCTTCCCTCATTACCTCGTCCGATTGCAATATTTACTCTTTCGACGACATAAAAGAGAGATTCCATGCCTACACATCCCGATGAGGTCGTCCGGGCTGCAGTATTTGCTTTATAGAATTAACGCCGCGTTTGAAAAGTGAGGGCTCTGGGTTACGCTTTCGAACACGCTGGAATAAGCTCGTTGAATTTCTCCTAAAATACGCCGTTTGACAAAAAACGCATCGCCCAATGAGGCCGAAGATTTTTAAACCTTTGGTACGTATGCCTACACAGGAAGACAAAATTCTGAAAATACTCATTGAATTCATTGAGTACTTAAATATGAATATGACCCTTCTTTATCGTACTTTTTGGAGCGTCAATCTCGAAGGGAAATTAATGAATTCACTCAATAAAAACCACTTATCCTAATGTTTTCGGATGTGATCTTTCGATTTCCGGGGTCAGAATTGTGATTAAATGCTCTAGAAAATAAATATGGCTGACTTTATGGAGAAAAGTACTGAAAATTTGGAGATTTTTTTTATATATATATTTTTTAGTCCAAAAAGTACTCTAACCTATCCGGCTTGTGGAGGGAGGTGGAGGTAATAGTTGGAGTTTATGATAGAATTTTTTTTGCCGACCTCAACTGACTAATCTTTTCAAAATCTTTTCAAAATAAAATCTCATGAAATATGAATTTTTCTCTAGTATTAACGAGAAAATAATGTTATTGTGAGTTTTTTGATCCAGTCATTTTCCTCAATCAAAACAATATTACAGAATATATTTGACTAAATTTTCAATTTTCAATGATGGCGGATTCAAAATGGCGGCCGGATTTCTCAAGAAATGACGTGTTTTCTATTATAAAAAAGTAAATAGGAGTTTGTAATTATACTTTTCCTATGTCATTTCATGTTTTAGTAACAATTTGAGTTATTCCTGGTGAAAAAAGTCTGAAATCCAAGATGGCGGATTCAATATGGCGGACATCATTCTTGAAAATTCAAAATTTGAAAACGGAAAAATTACAGTCATATTTTACGTAGAATTCTGATGGAAAATGTCCTCTCAATCTTTTTCATAAAAATGCGTTCTATCTGAGTAAAAAATTATTTGTCATTCTAACCTCAAAACGAGATTTTTTTCCGGTGTTGAGTGAAATCTCTCAAAATTCTCATGATGAAATCATTATATATTATGCACTTAGGGATTATATTCGGAACTTCTCCGCATATAATTAGAAAATATATATTTTGAATTCGGGCGCATTGACGATTTTTTTTCCGGAACTTCCTCGCATATTTATTCAAAGAATAGTACGTAGAACGTACTTTCTGGTGGGTGTGAGAAAAAATAGTATATGCACCACGAGAAACAACTAGGCTGTGTATTTCCGGCGAGTAGTTTGCGCCCGAGCATAAGTGCATAATATGTAATTATCATGATTTCATCGTGAGAACCTCAACACCGGAAAAAAAACCTCGTTTTGAGGTTAGAATGATAAATAATTTTTTTACTCAGATAGAACGCATTTTTATGAAAAAGATTGAGAGGACATTTTCCATCGGAATTGTACGTAAAATATGACTGTAATTTTTCCGTTTTCAAATTTTGAATTTTCAAGAACAAATCCGCCATATTGAATCCGCCATCTTGGATTTCAGAATTTTTTCACCAGGAATAACTCAAAATGTTACTAAAACATGAAATGATATAGGAAGAGTATAATTACAAACTCATATTTACTTTTTATAATTTTTCATTTCATATATACTTTTATAAAATCGAAAATTTAGTCAAATATATTCTGTATTATTGTTTTGATTGAAGAAAATGACTGTGGATCAAGGGAAACTCACAATAACATTATTTTCTCGTTAATACTAGAAAAAAATTCATATTTCATGAGATTTTATGCAATGTCCGCCATTTTGAAAAGATTAGAGTCAGTTGAGGTCTGCAAAAAAAAAATCCCATCATCAACTCCAACTATTGCCTCCACCTCCCTCCACAATCCGAAGTAGGTTAGAGTACTTTTTGGACTAAAAAAAAAATCCCAAATTTTCAGTACTTTTCTCCATAAAGTTAGCCATTTTTTTTTCTTGAGCATTTATTCACAATTCTGAAATCCCGGAAATCGAAAGATCACATCCGAAAACATTAGGATGCGTGGTTTTTATTGAGTGAATTCATTAATTTCCCTTCGAGATTGACGCTCCAAAAAGGACGAAAAATTGTGTCCGTTTGAAAATGCATTATTAGTAATGAATAGGGTCTGGAAAGTGTGCTACAATGCAGAATCAGACTCGTAATCCGTCATGTAATTGACGGAAGGACATAGACCAAAAAGACAGAAGAAAAAAATGTGTTAAAAATGTACAAACATATCGTTTGTGTCGTTCAGAAACACCCAGGTACTGTCCTCATTGCTTGAGCAGATGTTGCCACAACCAGTAGTCTTTCTGCATTTCTTCTCGTTAAATGTGAGCGATTTGGCCTATACATATTGTTGTAGAAGGAAAATGATCGTTGCACATCTACTGATGTTAAAATAAACTCTGCAATGTAACCCTGTGGTTTGTATTGGCAACTATCCCTAGAGCTTAGAGAACGTATCTCCAGCCAGCTCAGGGGAGTCGTGAGTACGTGGTTTTCTAGTTTTTATCTAACAACCGTAACCTGAAACACAGTTTATTGGGCACCAGCTAATGAAAATACAACACGACCATTAGGTTAAGATAAAATTAATATATTTAAAAATTCAGGTACATATATAAGAGCTGCAAAAATTGTGTACAACTAGTAACTTCTGAGACAATAGTATCTAGCTCTGATTAACAAAAAAATTTTAAACGGTAGATGGAGCACTTCTTCTGGCCAGAACTTAAGTACGGAAGGAATTTACCCTTGTTTCCGGGGGAGATGAGATTGGTGGTCTGTTGTCTGGTGTCTGTCGATGACTTAAGCCCACGGCTTGGTGACTACACGAGTCAGCTGGTCAACAATACCTTCGTCAAAGGAGGGGATAAGGTAATAAACATGAAAATTAGGCACACGAACGTCCTTTGAAAAAACTCAAAAGGCACCTCGTGTCCACCGTGTAATTCCTAAAATTCCTAAATAAAATAAAGCTACCAAAAAATATTATCACATACAGCTAGAATTCGTTATTCTACCAAATATTTCTCAACAGAAATAACCGAATATCAATGATTACCGAAAATAAAGTCAGATTATCATAACATCCACTTACCTCTTGAACGGTCGTCTCTCAACTGAAATGTCTGCCGTTTTACCATCCTCACTTCCAAAATCTCACGACTGCGCATAGCATAGAAGCTAAAAGTATGTAAAGAAGCTAAAATTCGTATCAGAACATTAACAACCTTATCACCGCAAAAATCTGTTCTTCCACTGTCAGCCACAGCAATTTATTTCGTATGTCTTCTATGATATTTCCCATGACACGTTGATATGTCTTCAGTAAATATATATGGCTATTAGGCAATGGAAAATTAGATACATATTTGGAAAAAAAAAACACCGAAAGTAAATTTTGTCGACCACATTCCACGACAGGCTACATGCGCAAACCATTATGCACAAATCAAACCAAAATTTCTCTTTTCCAACAGTACCAGTAATATTTTGTTGATGAATATTCGAATCTAAATTCCTTTCACACACTCAGCGTCTACGAAATATACGTATATCGACGATTGCAAGGAATACACAAAATATGTGTTGCGACTGTTGATGATAAAATCATCGTAATTTTCAATCAACTGCTTCAGTCTATTCACAAATGGTAACGACTGTGCCATTATTGCAAAAATCCACACACAATCAGATAATATGTAAATACACACACGAACTCTAAAAGAAATACGTACACGGTGTAATGTGTGCACGTTTATTAGTTAATCACTTACGACTCGTCAAATTATTTTAAACTCGGCGTTGTACCCTTCATCTGCTCGCATCGAACTAACTTACAATACTGTTTCGATAACGGAACGTTCGCTACGCTATATGGATTAACTGCATATAGCCTTCTCTCGAACCCGCCACGGGAAAGTCCAAGTGCGTTACCAGACACGGTCAGTGGCGTTCGTGTGCACGGGCAAGAAATACACATGTACATAATTAAGGCGCTTAAAAATGCGTTTTATACTTTAATTATTATAGAGTTGTATAGTGCCGACACTGCGTTGTAGCCCATTTTTCGGACCCTAATTATTATACATATATGTGTAGAATTTTTTTCAGTATATTAGTTGAAACAAAACAGTTATTCAATGCAGATAGCGTGGTTTATAAGCTTTTTTTAAAAGACCTAAATAGTCGACAAACATTCTGAGGCATCGAAACCTTTTTGAGCATAAAAAAGCTCTGACTGCCATTTCGTATATCCATCCATTGCACTGTTTGTTTATTAACATTTTTTATGTGCGCTGTACCTTGAGAAACCCAGTAGATATCAACTCGAAATGTGCTACCTACATCTCTGTCTTCATTATGAAAAGACCCAAGTTTTTCGGGACGCAAACAGATCGATTGATCTGATTATGTAGATCTTAGTAATTGAGTAAAAAGGGGTTAAAGAGGGAGAGATAAAACAAATTTTAAGATTCGCACAAAATAAGTTTTCCAGTATATTAGCATCAATTAAGAGACAGTGAATTTCGACTGTCACAAACTCATTAACATGCTAAGTCAATTTCTCTATAACACAAGTAACCCTACCAGTTTATTTCTCAAAATATTTACCAGAATCTAATTTCGCGTTAGATAATATGTCATTTCTCTTAGCACCTCATCTATGTTCCTCATCATCTTTTTTTTATTTTACAGCCATACAGGGTGGGTCATAAGTAATGGTACATAGTGAAAAAGCGGATTTGACTTGAGGACTGTGGCACTAGGTACCATAACCTATGATATGACCCACCCTGTAAAATTTGATCAAACTTTACATGTTTTCCTTATTACACATATAATTATGTTGAGTAGGTATTATGTTTTAAATACAAACCTAATTCTGAAATTATAGGATGCCTTAAATCCTAGAGGATTCAAGTCGATATTCTAACTTTCGATATTTTAGCTTTCAGCAAACCGATGCCATGTTCATAAAGACCCTCTATTTCCGATACCCCGAGACAGATTTTCCTTCTCGCATCACCTGAACAGGCATTAGTGTTTGGTAGTACGTAAACTTGATAAGTCACTGATAATTTCAGGTAACCAAGTGAATAGGCTTCCTCGAGACACGTTCTTATTAACGTTTCCAGTCAACGCGTAAACTGACTCTTATTGTTAGCATCCTCTTCGTTTACATTTCAGCTGTTCAACTAATAAGTCGTTAATTAAAAGCAGGTAAACTAGTTACGAACAGAATTATAAGGACCGAAAGCGTAGCTTAACTTTCGTATTGTTCAAGGAGTTGCGCGGGCGGTTTAAACAAAATAATAAAAAGTATCAGCAGGTTATATAAGCAACGGCTTCTAGATTTATGTGTCCCACTCCATTGTTAAACTCAAAAATTAGTATAAAAATACCGATGATTTATGTATTATAAATAATTCTGTAAGTTTTCAATTAATAAAATATTTAAAAAAAATGTAATCATAACAGACAAAAATGTATTTATGAATTAGATTCCGAGGCTTGTATAGATGTAAATTAGTTTTAAACTTTGAAATGTGTAAAAAACTGGACGTTTTCCATGAAACACCGAACTACTACACTTTTCTCGACGCGCGTTTCGCCAACCAAGTTGGCATCTTCAGGATAAGATTAAAACTTAATAGTTTTAATCTTCCCCTGTCCACTTTTTTGTTTCTACGCCGAAGGTTCCAGTACCCACTCCATTAAAATGTGTATTGGGAGGGTAAGGTCAGTATTTTTAGTTTCTTGAAAATTTCTTTGCAGTCATCTCTATAACCTAAGTTGCCAATAATTCTAACAGCTTTTCTCTGCATTGCAAAAACAGAGGAGCAAAGTGGTGAATGGCCCCAAACAAACAATGCATATGATAATTGAACGTATTAAACCATAGTAAGCTGTGAGTAGAGATGTCTGCGAAATTTGGGTAGCCAAGTTTCTTAATAAAAACAGGTTTTTGGAGGGTTTTTTAGAGACGAAATTGATATGATGTTCTCAAGACAATTTGTTATCTATATATACTCCCAGGAATTTAATACAGTTTGTTAGTTCCACGCTGTTATCGGTGTCAAAATGTTTTAAAGTTAATATTATATTTTCTGTTTTCCCTTGGTTTACTGTTAATTTATTAGCTTTGAACCAATAATCAGTGATAGATTTTGTTATAGATATATCTGCTAGCAATCTATTAATCTCTTTATTTCTATGGGCTATTGTAGTGTCGTCAGCATATAAAATAAAATTTGCCATAGGGTCTAGGACTAGCGTAGGACCAAAAACTGAGCCATGAGGTACACCATGCTTTCCATACTTAATTAGACTAAACCGGTACAGGAGGAGAAATGGAACCCTCGGCGTAGAAAATTGAACACTTGAACACTTAACTACGAAACACTTTTGTACCCGACTCGCGTTTCTCCAGCCATGGTGGCATCATCAGAAGATTATTAAAACTAAAGTAAAATCTAATTATTTATATTTTTTATACTAAAGAAACGGTTTTGGGTCACCTATATGGCTTACATCAACTTAACGATCTCTATAACTTTTATGTTTATGATCTTGATGCCCTGAGTGACTTGTTGTATGACACCTATGATCTATTTTGCATATGGATATAGAAGGAAAAATAAAAGTAAACCTATAAAACAACACGCCATATGAATATCTCAATTAATTCAAGATACAATAAAGCAACTGCCCCCTCCACTCCTGTGTACAACAAAAACAGCATCAACAAACGAACATAAAACAAGTATTCAACAAGTCGCAGTTTTTTTTAATATTCTCTTTATATTTTAATCTAGTCCCCTCCCCCATTATACAAAAGGGGAGGGGAAGGAAGAATAGGACATTTTTATAGAACTCTATTAACTGTGTCATTCTTAAAAGTTATGTTAAAACATTTATGTTACCTGTTTTGGATAACTATCCTTCAATCCCCACAATCCGTCAACCCAGTAAATTAAAACACTTTTATATTTGCAGTTTCTATTATGTTTTACATGTGTCTCAAATTCTAAGTTCATATCTTATGTATTACCCCCATTTATCCCACAACCCTTCAACCGATTAAGCTCAAAATCTAATCACCTCCAGATTTTATCGTAGTACATATATGTAAGTGTTCCAAATTTCAAATTGATATCTTAACGCGTTCTCGAGTTATCGTGTACACAAAAAAGTTAACAGACAAACAGACCGACAGACCGACATAGACAGACTGAAAAAACATATGGCTCTATTGAGAAAAAAAAAACGAGCGAAAGAATATTTACTTGGTGACTAAATACTGTATACTTAATTTTTACCATAATATCAAATATTAGAAGTATTTATTTACATTTTCTTGAAAATCAACTAGAAATAATAAATCAAATGATACATAAAGCACATAGACATGTATTTGTTGCGGGAAAGTAGACACTAGGAGAAGGGGTTAACTAGATAACATGAGAGGAAGTGACTAACATGAGATGACGCCTGCTTGCATTTTAGAAGCTACTTATGTTGACGTCACTGCGAATTTAGTGGTAGTGTTCTGGCCTTATATTTTAGGAGGCGTTGATTTAACTCATTTATAAAACAGTTTCCTAGTGTTTTTAGTATTAAAGTTAACTGGAGGATTAAAAATACTTGTTCTCTCCATGATAATATACGTAATAAAAAAAAACATATTTAAGTACTAGAATAATCCATGTCAGTAATTATTAACACTTAGATTGTCAACTTTTTTTATCATCACTTACATACATATACATATGTATATGACCCAATGGATAAAATATAGTGGAAAGGTCAATTATGATAAGAAAAGTTTTCGTTATAAATAGGGCACCTAATATCATTCCTCGATTAATCAATTCCCCTAATCCGACCCTGTCTGCGACCTTTCGGTATCATAAATACCCCTAAATGATTTCGAAACCCTTCACGGTCGATCCCGTCGGAAAATTTAAAAATACCAAACGCCCACCCCGTCTCTTATAGGGAAATTTAAAGAATAAAAACATGTTAAGCGCAATCTTGTTTACCTGATTCAATATCGCGTACTAGTCGACGGGCCCGGCTTTCAATTTATCATCGCGACGTTGCCATCGCAACACGCGCCGTTCAATGGAAGTGGGCCGCAGGTTTCACGAACAGGGTCGGGCTGAGGGGACACTGAGGGCCCTCGACATAGATAACGAAGAACGCGTTAACTCTAAGTTTACTGTAAATGGGAATTAACGTAATGGAAATGGGAATGGGAATACAGTGGTGACATCCATGGAATGCCCTCTAGTGTGCATAAATAGAACTCGGCGCGTTGCCATATTGCTCCAAATTTCTTTGAA
Source organism: Aromia moschata (assembly GCA_029963805.1). Lineage (NCBI taxonomy): Eukaryota > Metazoa > Arthropoda > Insecta > Coleoptera > Cerambycidae > Aromia > Aromia moschata. The sequence continues at coordinate 314,276 of JAPWTK010000470.1, forward strand.
CTACCGAAACTTTGTTTTTCATGCGATTATTGCGTACGTTTAGGTTCAGCTAGTTCTTGAATAACTTCAAAAATGCTGTCATTTATAGGTCTACTTTGTAAGTAAATTTCAATTAAAAAGCGTTATTGCTCTTTGGAAAAATCAGTTTAATTTTTCCCTAAAATATCTTTTAAATCGTCGTAGACATGAAAACACACTGCACGTCAACCAAAACTATTCCCAGTCCCTACTACGATGTAGTGATACCTCAAAGAAAGGACTGGTCTCTTCCGCAAGGCCAGACCTGGTTCACGGATAGGTCAAAGACTAAGGATTTGCCATTATATCGGACATTCAGCACAAAACTGAAATACGACGGGTCTGTGAGATCTTGGTGGGCTTTTAAATACGCAGTCCGGCCCTGTAACAAAATGTGTCAGACGCGAGGAAAAACATTTTCACATTTCGTCGATGAAATGATTCCAGAGCAGTATTTCTTTATATTGAGGATGGCCTTCCCAAACAAGCGACAGAAGTACGAGAAAGTCAATAGAGGGCAACAATAAATTACGATCAGTCGATACTGGGTGCGCGCGTGGGAGTCCGGCGATTATACAGACATACAGAAAATTATGTAAAAGATAAATCGTGGCTCAGATATATTTTAAGAACATTTTTTTGCTTTCTCGACTACAGGGCTTACTGATTTAGATGAAATTTTGACAATTTGAACATTTTTCATCAGTCTGTCAGTATAAACGTCACATACAGTGTGTTCAGAATTGAGGATGGATGTATTGGTATCTTGAACACTATATAAGAGGTAGGAAAACTGTTAAATTGGCAAAGTTGTATACACTTTTATGAGGAACTTTGGATGACAAGTTTGTAGAAAATAGTTTCTTTGTACTGTCGCTTTTTTAGAACACTATTTAAAAATGATGTTGGTTGGCGTCTTTAATTAGATTCCTCTAATTTTTAATATTAACATTCTAATAGCCTATAAGTTTAGTAATTTACGTTTAATTAGTTGTTCTTGGTGGTGTTACCAGGTTGCGGCACTTTGCCTGAAAAGAGTTTTGAAGATTTTTGTTAGTAGGAATTTTGTTTGCTCAAGGATTTTAAAAAATTCATAAAAATAAATAAGTTTTTGTGCGTGGAATGGAAAACTGGACGTTTTCTACAAAACACCGAACTACTATACTTTCCTCGACGCGCGTTTCGCCAACTAAGTTGGCATCTTCAAGAGAAGATTAAAACTGTTTTACTCTTCTGTGTTTTAATCTTCTCCTGAAGATGCCAACTTAGTTGGCGAAACGCGCGTCGAGGAAAGTATAGTAATTCGGTGTTTCCATGGAAAAAAATTTTCAAGAACTCAAGTTTTCGTTTTTTTCCAAAATGTCTCAAAAAACCAAATGAGATTGATTACAGGCATTCTCTAAGCGATATTAACTCATTAACGCCCAAACGGACACAATTTTTCGTCCTTTTTCGAGCGTCAATCTCGAAGGGAAATTAATGAATTCACTCAATAAAAACCACTTATCCTAATGTTTTCGGCTGTGATCTTTGGATTTCCGGAGTCAGAATTGTGATTATATGCTCTAGAAAAAAAAATTACTGACTTTATGGAAAAAAGTACTAACAATTTGGGGATTTTTTTTTTTTTTTTTTTTTTTTTGTCCAAAAAGTACTCTAACCTACTCCGGATTGTGGAGGGAGATGGAGGTAATAGTCGGAGTTGATGATAGATTTTTTTTTGCCGACCTCAACTGACTCTAATCTTTCAAAATGGCGGACAATGCATAAAATCTTATGAAATATGAATTTTTCTGTAGTATTAATGAGAAAATTATGTTATTTTTAGTTTTTTCTTGATCCACAGTCATTTTCCTCAATCAAAACAATACTACATAATATATTTGACTAAATTTTCCATTTTCAATGATGGCGGATTCAAAATGGCGGCCGAATTTCTCAAGAAATGGCGCGTTTTTCATTATAAAAAGTAAACAGGAGTTTGTAATTATACTTTTCCTATGTCATTTCACATTTTGAGTTATTCCTGGTGAAAAAAGTCCGAAATCCAAGATGGCGAATTCAATATGGTAGACATATTTCTTGAAAATTCAAAATTTGAAAACGGAAAAATTGTTATACTCGTATTTTACATATAATTCTGATGGAAAATGTCCTTTCAATCTTTGTCATAAAAATGCGATCTATTTGAGTAAAAAAATTATTTGTCATTCTAACCTCAAAACGAGGTTTTTTTCCGGTGTTGAGGTTCTCATGATGAAATCATGAGAATTATATATTATTCCGCCTCCACCTCCCTCCACAACCCGAAGTAGGTTACTACTTTTTGGACAAAAACAAAATATAAAAAAAAGATCCCCAAATTTTCAGTATAACTTTTCTCCATAAAGTCAGCATATTTTTTTTTTCTAGAGCATTTAATCACAATTCTGACCCCGGAAATCGAAAGATCAAATCCGAAAACATTAGGATAAGTGGTGTTTATTGAGTGAATTCATTAATTTCCTTTCGAGATTGACGCTCCAAAAAGGACGAAAAATTGTGTCCGTTAGGGCGTTCATTGTATGTAGTTCACCGGTATGATTTCGCACTGATGAGAATTAATAAAGTCGAAATCCGGATCTGCGATTTCCGACGACGAATTACAGAGAAAAGAAAAAAATGATCCTCGTTCTAAAAAAGGACTTGGTCCATTAATTATCATCTCTTAATCAATAATAATACAATAGAAATTGTAAGTTGGACTCAGAGTTCCAACTAAAGCGGTTTGCTGATTTAATTTTCTGCATTTCAAAATTCCCTGGCCCGCTGCGCCAAACAATTTTAGTGAATAAACGAAACAATCCCCGTACGTTCATTAGCACAAAAAATCTCATCGGCAGTTAATTAAGATTTTCTAACTTTTGCGTTATAAGCTAAAATTAGGTGAAGCCAACGAATTTATGTTGGCTTTGATGTGTGCCGTTTGAGCTCCACGTACGCTTTGATGGCTGGGAAAAAACACGGACTCATACGACGATCTCATTTACTTTACATCAGGAAACTTTTACGGTGCAGCGTGATGCAGGCTTAACGCCCTTTGTAATCATGACTTTCGACAAGGCAATTTTTCAATGACATATGCACAAAGGTATTGAGGTAAAAATACAGTATTTCGCATAGAGACTTAAGGGGCTACATCCATCTAGAGGCTCAAAAAATATGGTCGAACTTTGGAACGCATTTTCTCGGGAACGGTAAAAGATAAAATAAAACGCTTTTCTTTTTCAATTAAAGGTAATTTTAATACCTTCATTTTACATCCAAGTAATTGAAAAAAACACTAAATATAGATGGAGCTACATCCGTCTAAACCGAAGCAGGTTTTTTGGTAAAGGCTCAGCGGTGTCCCTTCTCTTACCAAAACCAGTAGGGGAGAGAGAGGTACATTGATACACGAGGCGCATTGATACGCATTTAAAATTTCGCGGCAGAAGAAGTCCATTTGTTTCAACCTATTACCTCAAAGATGGCACTAGTGTGGGCTACTTGTCATAAAAATTTAGTAACGGAAAAACGAGTGAGAGTAAAGTTACATGTGTTTAGTTTATTATGGCGCGAGAAAGTAAGTTTTAATGCCTTTTTACATATGTGTGTTTTTACCAACGTGGTAGCAATAGAGTGCTGCTTGTGTCACCATTCCTAAACGTAAGTATTATTTAAACATTGTTTGCAACCAAGTGTATGCACTGTAAGGTTAAATACATATGTCTCTAGTGATTATTTCTGTCAGAGTGCAATCGGGGTACATTAATACATATGTATGAGAGGTACATTGATCCAGTGTATCAATGTGCCTCCACAGTGTATCAATGTACCTCCTCAATTTACACATGTACTATTTTATTCGTATAAACAAGATTCAGTAAGTTATACGAGGACATGTTACTTGTTTCTGGTTAATGAAAATGGTACGTACTTATCACAAAGAGCATTCATTAACGAAGGAGCTATAAACACTGCAATAACCGATGTTATTAAAAATCACAAATCAATTAGAGTTTCAGGTGTTGATCGTGGTTTAAAACCCTCTACACTTCCACATAGAATCGAAAAGTATAGAAAAAATCATAAAAATGAGAATCCAGAAGTGTCAGACGGGCGGAAACCAAATCAGAATATATCACTCTAAATATGCAAGTTATACAAACAACTAGGCAGAGGCGAGAACGTCTCGTATTTACACCACAACACCAGAAAAAGCACGATTAGAGGACATCGCTAAGAAAAGATATATGAAAAAAATTAAGCAAGTAACCAAGAAGGTGAAATTTAATATTGAAGAAACGGTCCGAAATGTTCCAAGTTCGTCCGAAAGTGACAGTGAAGAAAGAACTAAGTACCATTGTTGTGTGATGATGAATTAAATGTAGGCGATTTTGTTGTCGTCAAGTTTTTAACAAGGAAAACAGCCGTACACTTTGTTGGACAAATTGTCACGATTTATAATGACCATGAAATAGAGGTCAATTTTTTACGGAAAAGAAAAACTGGCATAAGACTGTTGTTTTTCCTAACGTTCAGGACATCAGTTTAGTGCTTCGAGGAGATGTCGTATTCAAACTGCCCAAATCCATTGCTGCTGGTGGTACACTCCGCCAAAATAGATCTTTTTATTTTCCAACAGTTCCTAATCTTATAATTCAGTAAATATTGTACTACAATATTACTTTTTTCTCTAGTGTATTGTATGTGTATCAATGTTGCAGCACTGTATTAATTTACCCCACCAGAGAGGTAGTTTGATGCAAATGTAGACATTAAAAAAAGTTGCAAAAACTCCAAACTTGTTTTTATTTTTCCTTTAAATAGAGTATCATATGAAAGACAAATACATAGCCTGTAAGTCTAAAATAAGAAGATAGCGACAAGTATTTTGTCTTGGACAAAATCATAATCACGACAAAAATTGTATCATTGTGCCTCCCTCTCCCCTAGTCTGAAATCAGAGCACACTTTTTTTGAAGTTACTAACATATACAATTATTGACGATCGCAAATTATGAGAATTATGCTCTAAAAGATCGATTGGCAAGACGCGAAATTTATGTACCTTTTTATCCCCTTTGCTCGTAATTATTTTAAACAATTTTTATTTTTTCAAAAACGTGAGATCGTCAGTCAAGAGATTATAAATGTTTTTACGCCACTGGACCAAATTTCATAAAAATCTATCGATCGGTTCTCGAGATATAAGGGACACCGCTTTGAAAAATACAGTTTTGAGAAAAACGTGTTTAAAGTTTTGGGTGCAGTTTTATAGGCATTTACGTATTATATATGCACTTTACCTCCAATCAGCGATTCCGGGTCCATACAGGGCACCTTCCTCTGTAATTTGGGCAATATTTGAGGATAATCCTTTCATTGTATAGACCTTTGTTTCTAACGTGACGGGAGGTGGCAATAATTGTTGCGCGCAGGTAGGAGCATTAGACGTTCCGCCGCGTGTTATTCAAAGCTTTGTATCCCCGAGAATTTTTGAGATATCGGCTTGAAATTTGTATAAGGTATATATTTGTATTGGTCATTCTTAAGACTATATACAATAATAAAATGTACAAAAAACAATCGATTTTTTCAAAGTGTCTAGGTGGATGTAGCCCCTTGTGGGGTTAGGGGTCGTCAGATTTTTCAAAAAATATATATTTTCTGTTTTTGCATCTTATAGTACAGTAAAATCTCAATCCCTTTAAAGTCAGTTAGCTGCAAACTTTGGACTGCTTCTAGTGTCTTCTTTTAGTAAAGGCAAATATTGATATATTTTTGTCTCGTACCTTACATAACCAATTAAAAACTGCTTCATCAATGGCCAACACATTTTTGGAAATTTCCTTTTTTGTTCCAGATTTCCATTTTTCTCCAAATATTTTCTTACTTCATTTTTATTCATCAATATATTGCTGACTTGCGTTTTTCCAACACTAAACTCTTCCGCGAGTTTGCAGATACTCAAATTATGTTGTTCGCTAGTCTTAATAACATCAATATTGTCTTGAAGAGATAAACGTTTTCTTTTTCCAGAACTCATGTTGACACTATCAAAATCGGATGCAAACTTTAATAAACGCCTTGGATACCATCTCATGGCCGTAAGAGTAAGAAGCAAAAATGTTTGAAAGGGGCTTTAAAATGGAAAAGGTTTGAAATGTGGATAAATTGCCAGTAGAGTGGGTCTCCAATAAAAAAGCCTGGATGACCTTGGATATTATGTCTGCATGGTTAAAAAATTTTGATAGCAAAATGAAAAGATGCAAAAGAAATGTACCAGGACAACATTAAAAACTTTAGTTATTTACAGAAGCATGCTTGTTAAAAGTATTTTGGCCTTAATGGACACGGAAGAGTCACTGGAAAACTATAGCAAATATGTAAATATACAGGGTGAGTCAGAAAGAATGGGACAAGACTAAACTGGAGATACTAGACACCAAAATATTATGATTGAGCTCAACATGCCTTATACCAATGTCGCTAGTTTAAGAGAAGTTCGTAATTCTCACACCAAAAAACATAAAACTACCAATTTTCAGATTTATACTATCAAAACTTTCCCATTTATTGAGAAATTTCAGAATAAAATTTAAACTTTGAGGCATGTTGAGCTCAATCATAATATTTTGGTGTCTAGTATCTCCAGTTTAATCTTGTCCCATTCTTTCTGGCTTACCCTGTATATATTCCCAATTAATAAATGACAATTAGGACTATTACGCCAGGCAATATAGCAGAAAAGTGCTCAGGTTTTAAAAAGAGTCCTGAATAAGGTTTCTCGGCGCGATAATTAAGTAAAAAATAGTAGAAATGGATTGTGTATGTTTTGGATAAAATCGGTATGTAGGAACCTTAGTAAAAAAATGGATAAAAGTGCCGAAAACCGTTTTTTTTGCGGATTAAGGGACGAAAAATAATTGTTTTCGTAAAACAAAAAATAGCACGTTGCAGCGATTGAAAGAACGAAAAAAATTAGTTTTTTGGTGATCAAAATCGGTTCAGAAGTTTTTGCACAAAAAAATAAAAACCGATGAAAAATGCCCATTTTTTGAAATCGAATTACAAAGGTTCTAATGGTCGCAGAAACTTCTGCTTAGGCTTAAATTGTAGCCTTTGATCGTGCCTATCTGCAGTTAAAATTTCATGCAAAAATAATAAGAAATTTTTACATAAATCGAAGAAAACTAAAAAAAATATCGTTTCGAAAAACGGCTTGAACAAGCCGAAAAATGGTCGTAGAGTATTTTTCCTGGGCTTAAATTACTCGTCATTAAATTCTCTGTGACTTGTGGGAGAGGTTCTTTCAATCGACTGAAAACGCGTTTGAATATAAAGCGTCGCGTTGCTTCGAGCGCTCGGGTAAGCGAGTGAAGGCGTGGTGGGGGACGCCTCTCCCACCGCAGACGCGCTGACAGAAGTCTGCGGCGGGACAGGCTTCCCCCACCACGCGTCCACTTCCCCTTCACTCGCTTACCCGAGCGCTCGAAGCAACGCGACGCTTGATTTTCAAACGCGTTTTTCAGCCGATTGAATGAACCTCTACCACAAGTCACGATAATGGATTTTTACATTACATTATACACCAATGTATGTAGATATAACTCTAACTACTTAGAGAAGAGGAGACGCTTATAATTTGAGTTCCAACAAACACAACTACTCCAACTTATTGGAAGTGATGTCGTAGATATGCTCACGTACGTGTAGGTAAGTATATCTTACCTGTCTTACAAACTTAATCAGCCATTTTGCTTCGTTTAATTACATTACTGTTTCACTACTATGTGTAGTAGTATCTTACCGAAAAACGCCCGTCTCAACTCGGTGCAATTTGCTGAGTCGTACCTTCTCTAATTAATGTAATTAGGTTCGTTAGCATTTAGATATTATGGTGGGATTTTAGGGAGGCTTACATTTTCTTGCATTAAATTACAAACGTACACCTCTCCTTAAGTGGAATGTAAAAGGTAGACCGTAAGTGTGACAGTCCTATCTGTAGGTAAGTAAAGTTTAAAGTTATCCAGTTGAGGCAATTTCATACAATTAACAAATTCTAAAAGTACGTTTGGGACAGCGGAGGTTGGCAGAGCTTGAAAATTTTGAAATATTCGTAATGAAGTATGGAACTCTTACAATATTTTAAATTATACAGGAACACACATTTTTTTATTATATCGCACTATGAGTGCAACACTATCGCAAGTCAAATTTTTTTATAGTTGCAGATAATTTGGCAAAAGAATTACAGTCAATTATGATGCGAGCAAAACTATAGGATCTCAATATGTTAAACTCAAGATATAATGCTGTATGAGGTACTCTTACTCTGACCATAAAAGCATCACTTTACATGCAAGACTATCACATCAGAGATATTATAGTCTTGCGCATTGTGTATGTGTTCCGAACTACTAGTGTTATAAACCAAGTTTTCGTCGTAGAAATACGTTTGTGTTTGAATAATAATGATGTCTAGAGGCAAATTATTAGTCAGCTTAGCTGGAGAAAATATCAACGTGGTTTGTTGTGGGGTAAGTAATGTCTTAATAGTTTGCTACAAAAATTTAGCTGTGTTATTGTCACAGTAGCAATGTTGTTTATTCCCATTATTTTTTTACAATTAAGAGTATGTTTCACATAACAATTTGTGGATATTCTTAATAAAGTATTAAACATGCATATCTATTAATTCAGTTAGTTCCAATGCTTTGGAAGATAATAATTATTATTTTCCTTTCGGAAACGCAATACAATGGAAACTTGGGAGTGTGATATACAGGATGATCTACACTAAATGTAAAATTCGAAATTAGTTAGTGATCTGAAATTGTTTAACCCTAGTTCGGTGTTCCCAAATTTCATACTTCTATTTTTGCAGGACAAACTTGAAGATCGTGTTGATAAATCATTTGGAGTCCACTTAAAGAATGTCCAACTTGTTGAATCTACTTCACAATTTATAAATGTCTTATCCTCCACTAAAACAATGGCATGCAATGACATGCAACAGGGCATCAGTCTTAGCTCGGGTAATTTTACTGTCACAGAAGTTACCACAGCCTCAGTACTTGACTTCACAGCCCCAGTACTTGACACCGGCAGTCCAAGTACAAATACTGAATATATCAATTTGGAAGTACTGCAACCGGCAAATTTGGAACACTGTCAAGACGCAAGAACAGAATATCTATTCTCAGAATCAAATAACGAACAAATCAATATGCGAGAAGGTAATACTTTCTTTGGATTATTTTAGTATTTACATTTATTTCCTATTTTTTTTTTCAGAGGAACTCAACTTTTACGAACAAGAAGTATCAGCTGATGAGGATCCGTTTCATGCATCATCAGATGACGATGAAACTTGGGAGCCTAATGAGAAATCACAGGTAATAAATGAAATATTGGAGACGACCCATTTCAGAAGAATCGATTGTAGAAAAACAAAGATCTAGAAAGAGATCTAGAAAACCCGAAACGTGGAAAAGGACTATAAAGAAAACTAGAGTTAATCACGGCCAATCATATATTTCTTCCTCTGGAAGACAGGTAGAAGAGAGAAAGATAAAACCCAGTTACAGTGAGAAATGCAGTTTTAAATGTATATCAAACATTGACGATTTAAAGCGCCAGAACATTTTTCAGCAGTATTGGAACCTCGGTAACATATAATATGTTAATATGTTCACATAATATGTGAACAAGACATTGCATACTACATGTATTTTTTTTATCGCTGAACACGAATATTTTGGCTATTTTCGCCCAGCGTGTCTAGATTTTAAGTAAATCAAAGAAATATAACATAAAAGCTGATTAAGCAAAATCAATAAATAAATATTAAAATATGTATTAAATTTTGTTTTACAGTTTCAGGAAGTTTTTTATTCAGCACATGTACCATCACATCCCGATGGGTAGTTGTCTTCACGAGGAAAAATAACACAGGTCTACAAAAAAAAATCTGCTCCAGGAACTAAACCTATCAAAGCTGAAGTATTCTTTTGTGCTAAAACCGAATGTTTAACTCAGAAAGCTTTTTACAGCTTAGATTCTCAGTAAATCCCGCTTTTTTGTTGTCAAAATACGTTTTTATGCGAAATATTTTTTTTAATATTAATAATTTCTTCCCGTTGTTCAACCCTTCCATTTTCCATAAAATGAGAATTCCGGGCCAAAAACAGCCCAAAAATGGAAGAATTTGTGTTTTTCAAGAACGTATGACCAAACATGTCACTTCCGAAGAATTTTTACGCGCTGAATACGATCCCGTTGTCAAAATGTGTGCTAGATCTCATTATCTTGACATAAAAATTATTGTGAAAGGTTGAAATGGTTCTACTAAAGGGTGATCCAATTAGCGCTTTAGGATTTGAACATGAAATAAAACTTAAAAATTGGTCGGCAAGTAAAATGTTCTTTTTTTATTCGAAAGAGCATCTAATTACAATTGTTTTGAAAATAATATCGTTCAGATGTGCACCACGACTTTGTTGACAATAACGCATACGATCAGTCCAATTTATCATTACGTTTTCACACATTTGGGCCGGTATCTCACGAATAACATTTCTGATGTTAATTTTTAAATCTTCAACAGTTCTTGGATTGTTGGCGTAGACCTTCGACTTCACATAGAAAGTCACACGGTGTCAAATCACAAGATCTTGCTGGATAATTCACGTGACCATTTCTTGAAACAACCTTATCACCAAACTGCTCTTGCAATAGCGAGATGGTTTCGTTGGAGGTATGGCAAGTAGCGCCATCCTGTTGGAACCAGAATTCCTCCAGTTGGCTTTGAACAACAAGGGGAAAGAAATAATCGTTCAACGTTTGTCGATAACGAACCCCGTTTACGGTGACACGTTGTGCTTGCGCATTCTCGAAGAAATAAGGTCCAATAACACCACGGGCGTGAATGGCACACCATACTGTAACTTTTGCTGGATGCAACGGAGTTGTTACATATGCATTAGGTTGCTCTTCACTCCAAATTCTGCAGTTTTGCTCATTGACATAGCCGTCTAACCAAAAATGCGCCTCATCGCTAAAGATTAAGTAAGATGGAAAAATGGATCTTCAGTCAGATGTTCAAGCGCCCAAGCAGCAAAATCACGACGACAACGATGATCATTGGGCTTTAATTCTTGAACGAGTTGAATTTTGTATGGATACAAACATAAATCCTTCCGTAAAATCCTCCAGGTTGATCCATAAGTAAGGCCCAATTGCCGGGAACGACGTCTAACAGACAAATTTGGATTATTTCGCACATTTTGTCTTACAGCTTCAACACTGGCTGCATTTCTTACATTTCTGACACGATTCCTCCTTGGATTATCCACCAACGTAAACTCATTTTCAAATTTCTTTACAACATTGCGAATCGTTTGTTCACTTGGTCGATGATGTGGACCATAACGTGGACGTAATCTGCGCCAAGGTTCCTTTACAGAGTTTTGTCTTTGATAATAAATTTTAATAATTTCACAACGTTCTTGTGGCGTTAAATGTTCCCTGTTGCTTTAATAAGCTTACTGAACTGTCAAACAACAATAGTTTCGACAATTGACTTGACATGGCCTACGTTTCACTTAAAACACTAATCGGAACTTGTGAAAACGTAATGATAAATTGGACTGATCGAATGCGTTATTGTCAACAAAGTCGTGGTGCACATTTGAAAACATGTTGAAAACAATTGAAAACATAATTGTAATTAGATGCTCTTTCGAATAAAAAAAGAACAATTCTGTGTTCATGCATCACGTATATACCACAAATTACATGTTACTAAGCCAACAAACCAGCGGCATAGTACTTAAAAATAGTAAATAAGTAGTTATGATGATCGATTTTTTACTTTAGATCAGAAATCACAAAAAAAAAACAACTAATGAAATAAATAGCTCAAATGAGTAGCCCATCGCGAAACGTAAACATCGCAGTATCTGGCAACGCTGTACTTCGATCCCCGTCTCGCTTTTTCATCACTGCCACCGAGTATCGACTTTGTTAGTTTGTCAGCTTAGACATTGTAGCGGAATACATTACGTATGACATCTGCTCCGCCCATCTTCTACTACGACCCCTACCAATATTCCATGCATTACTTGCCGACCAATTTTTAAGTTTTATTTCATGTTCAAATCCTAAAGCGCTAATTGGATCACCCTTTACAATTAATATAGCGTTAATATTATCCTGGTTAATATTATAAAGATTTAAAAGCTTCTGAAAATATATTTATTATTGCTGTGAGCTTGATTTGCCAATCTACTTGATATTGCAGGTTTCCTGGAACCAGCTACTTCGGGCCTTGATCAGAAAGTACAACATAGATGAGAAAGTCGGAATCCTTACGTTCCAGTAAATATTTCCGAAGTAATATTAAATTATTGGGAATTTTACAGAGAAGTAATGGTCGTAAACATACTTCGGAAATGACATGTCTGGTCATACGTTGAATTTGTATTTTTTATTGCTGATTTTCACAGTTTCCCGCGGTGGCTCAATTTGAATGCCCACAACTGTATGTATCTGCTGCAAAATATTCTCCCACATTTTTGCTTTAATTAATAATGCGTCAAAAACACATAAAGCAACACACGAGTTGGCTGGCATGCCTTTGACTTGTTTACATCGCCTTCATATTTTCCAATCAATTTAGTTCATAATTAGCGGTTGTTTACAATTTGCGTTGTCGAAGACGAATCCCAAATATTACAAATTTTATGCTGTATCAGTTGGTTTACCAAAACCTGACCCAATTCGCAATACGGTGGTAAACAAACTCTTCCAAAAAGTTTTAAACGGATACATCTGTTTAACTGCCACTGAAAACTCGTACCCTATAAACAAAGTGATTATTCATTCATGTTTTAACAATATATGAGTATTTATTGAATAATAGTTGTGCCTGAAAAGACCAATTTAACCATCAAATTCAAGATACGAGGTGTGTAAATTAAGTAATGAGACTGGCAACACTGCGGAGACCGAGCAACACTGCGGAGATAGGACTTGGAAGGGCGGTAGGAAACATGTAGTGCACCATCATCAGAGTCATTTGTTTGTTCTTTGTGACTGTTTTCGTAAACCCTTTTCTTCTAGTGCGTTTTAAAACTGAGTAACATTAATTTTTAGCAACGGTGTGCTATCAGTTTTTGCTTCAGACTTGTACACAGCGCAATAGATACTTTTGCAAAATTTTAAAACGCCTACGGAGACAGCGTTTTTTCCAAATCCCTGTTCTTCAGTGGTTTAAGGCGTTCTCAGAAAGAAGAAAGTCGATTGAAGATGAACCACACAGCGGAAGGCCTTCATCTTCAATAACCCATGAAAAAATTGATAGAATACGGAATCTTGTGCGTTCAGATCGTCGCACAGTGGTCAATTTTGCGATTCTAGAAGGACAAAATTATTTAAACAAAAAAACGTGTTTATTTTGATAAAATATCATTTATTTTGAAAGTTTAAGGTAATTACTGTGTCATATATAGCACATAAATAAATAAATAAAAAATAAATACATAATAAAAAAGTACAAAGTTCCATAATGAGACAAATAGCTCTATAGCTACAAATGTTTAATAAAAATAATTGGAATATTAAATAAAGTTATCTAATCACTATCAGAACTCCCATCGGAACCCCATTTAAAAATTATTTCAACATCGTTTAGTTTAGCTATATTCTGCTCTAACACAACCCGTTGCACTTCACAAATCCGTCTTGTAGTATGTATTTGTATGAATCAAAATTGTTTTCACTATAATGGTGAATATTTTCAACAAACTGAGGGAACGGCAATAGGTAATTCCTTGTCACCTTTCATTGCAAATCTTTTTATGAGTAAATTTGAGACACAAGTAAAAAGATAAATTCGAGTATTTCCCTAGAGTTTTGTTCAGGTATGTGGACGTTATCTTCGCAGTATTTGATACAAAAGCAGTTTATCCATAATTTTGTTGCCAAATTAAATAACCGCTTCCATACCATAAAATTTACATATGAAGTGGAACACAATGAACAACTACCATTATTAGATGTATTAGTTATTATAAATAGTGAAAATAAGTTAGAGTTTGATGTAGAAAGAGACCGCGACTCTTAGATATATTCCCAACGATTCACACCACCCTTTTCAACATAAAATGGAAAGTTTTAATTTTCTAATTCATTGTTTGTTAAATTTCCCCCTCAGTAAAGAGAGGTTTGAACATGAGAAACAGTTAATTAAGAATTAGCTAAGAATAACGGTTACTCAGTCCATTTAATAGATAAGTTAATAAGGAAGCATAAATTTAAGAGAACCCTGTACAATTCCACGACTTTTCGTAGAGACACTGACAATTCGAAATTTGCTTCGTTACCATATGAACCTAAATTCGCCCGCGGACTAGATAAAATTTTTAAAAATATTAATATCAATTTGATTTATAATTCTAAAAATAAACTACAGACGCTTTTGGGTAACCCCAAAGACAAAATCGACGAAAAGTCAGGAATATACGAAATAAGTTGTAAAGATTGTAATCAAAAGTATATTGGGCAAACAAAAAGATCTATTTTGACTAGATTTAAAGAACACATGGCTCATTTGAAATATGGCAGAACAGAAAAATCTTGTGTTGCCCAACACGCTTTTGACAACAACCGTAGGATTGATATTGATTAGAAATCATTAAGTGTAACAGTAGTATGAATAATAACAATGGTCCGATACCCACCAGTCCATTGTTTGCTCTGATAAACAAAGATAAATTTCGGATTTTAAACTATCAATCCTCAAAATAAGGGTGAAAAGTACCCCCATAATTTTGAAAATATTTTTATCGTATTCTACGCAAAAAAAAAACACATCGAAAACCATTGCAACCTTTTTTTAACGTTATTCATTACTTTAACGAGAACAATTGCACATTTTAGAGTCGAAACGATAATTTGTATTTTCTCACCCTCATCATCCCTCTCCTTGTGGCTCAAAAAATCTAAAATTTTAGGGACGTTAGTTTTTTTAGCAAGTACTGTCGATTCTGATATGTTTCAAACAGAATTTTTTTATCTCACTTAGTTGGCGTGAAATACCCCATATGCATTTCTGCTTTGCCAGCCGAAACGTTAAACCAAATGCCTCTCTACCTGACATCCCACGCCAAGTGCTGCTGCCGAAGACAATGGGACCACTAGAACTGGAAGAACCGTATCCTGTACACACGCGATGGTCGCCGTGGCAACGTGACTACGCTCTCACTATCTGTCTACGTTTGTAGATATATTAATACGACCGACGCCGCCTGTGATATCATGTGATATTTTATTTCACACGTTTCTCCGAAAATTTACTATGTTATTCTTGCAGATGCGCTTCGGTGTATATAAAAGTATTGAAAATAAAGTAAATTGTCCTCTGTGTAGCATGTATTGTTGTTTATTTACAGTACTCAATCACGTTTTTACACATAATGTACAGGGTGAGTCGCCTAAAATTGACACCTCCTTTATTTCTCTTAATTTTCATCGAATCTAAAAATTCAAAAAAGGCTGTTACGATTTGTTTTTAATATGAATGAATCTGAATTTTAGAATACATGAACAGACTTAAAAAAAACTTTTAGAACTCTAAGGGAGCGAAATTATACACATTTTATATAGAACACCTTATTATGCGTAGTTTTCTGATTACAAAAATGTATAACTACACAGGTAAACCGAATTTGACTGATTTTCGGAAGCAGAACTTTTTCGAAGGTTTCCGGTGCGCTGATTCCGAATCTGGCCGAGAGGATCCGAAAGAGATTCGATTGAAGATGAACCACGCAGCGGAAGGCCTTCATCTTCAAGAACCGATGAAAATATCGATAGAATTCGAGATTTTGTCTTCAGATCGTCGATTGACGACAAGAATGATCGGGGAATCACACCATTGTTCATCAGATTTTGACTTATGAATTGAGGATGAGAAAAATATGCGCAAAAATGGTTCCAAAAAACCGCGCAGGAACAAAAGGACATCAGGAGAGAAAAGTGTCTTGACTTTTTTGGAATCGATTGAAAATGATCCCCATTTTATGGAACGTGTCATTACTGGAGATGAGACTTGGGTGGGGAATGAACAAGTCGAAGATTAAGTTCATGCTGACTTGCTTTTTAGCCAGGGAATTGTGCACAAATAGTTAGTGCCTCCAGGCCAAACAGTAAATCAACACTTTTACAGAGAGGTTCTTGAAAAACTTCGAAAAAGGGTCATGCGTGTGAGACCGAATATCAAGAACAACTGGATGTTGCATCACGACAATGCGCCTTGTCACACAGCCATTTCAGTAAACGAGTTTTTAGCCAGTAAAAACATAGCTATGGCTTCTCAGCCTCCTCATTCGCCTAACTTGAGTCCTTGTGACTTTTTTTCTCTTCATGAGATTGAAAAATTACCTCAAGGGACGTCATTTTGGGACCATAGAAAACATTTAAATGACTGTAACCGACCAGCTAAAGGCTACTCCAGTATATGAGTTCCAGCACTGTTATGAGGAATGGAATACCGTCTCCAGCGCTGTGTGGTTTCCATAGGAAGTTATTTTGAAGGAGACAATACTGAATTGTAGTAATTCTATTCGAATAAGAAAATTTAAAAAAAATCTGTTTCATTACTTAATTTACACACCTCGTAGATTATATATTTATATAAGAAAAAATAAATTGAAGCTGAATAAACAAGCTGTCCGGCCCATGCATTGATTTAATTAAAAAAATCCTCAAGTCCGTGGACCAAAAGAATAAGTTCTTGGGCTATTGCTTTTCCGCGAAAAAGCCCATTACATTTTTACGTGCCAAAATTAGGTACAGTAGAAAATATACATAAAAAATCGGAAAAATTCCATAGAATTGAATAAACTACTTTTCCCGAGCTGAATTTCGCCATGTCATATTCAAAATGGCGTCCTCCTTTGGCCAAAAACCCTTTTTTTGGTTTAAAAAAAAAACTATGTGTCCTACAAAAAAAAGTTTCAAATAAAAATTGTAGAACTTATTAAAACAAACAATTGAAGCCGAGAGAGAGAGAGAGAGAGAGAGAGAGAGAGAGAGAGGGAGACGCCGATTCGCTCACTGTATACGCCGAGTCGACGTCTTTCTCTCCCATCACCACGTGCATGAACGAACATCGAGCGGAGGCAGCATTTTGTATAGGAGCCAATACCATGTAGTCTACAGATCAGGAAATGGCATTGACTTCCATAAAAAAAATATTTATATGAAAGGACAAGTATTTAGCTACGATCTGTGCAAATTTCAGCCCTTAATATTAAGAAATGAGGCAGTGCCGATTTTTCTAAAAAAAAAATAATCTCGGCTTCAGAAGGTCGTTGGGTAGTTTTTTTTAAATTGTAAAAAAGCAGTAGCTATTGAATGGCAATTACGCCATTTCGATATAGTTTAAACTTTTTGAAAGAATTACATTTTTTTCGGTAAAAAAAAGGCGATTTTTGCGCTGTTATTTTAGCATATTAACAATCATATTACGATTCGCGCTTTACTTGTACACGAAAGTACAAGTCGAAGAAAATTTTAAGCCCTAACTGAACTCTCTAAGTGCATTTATGTATGAATTATTGGAGTTTAAAAAAAACAGATTTTTTTGCGAAAAATGCGATTTTTGCAAAAACTATCAGGAATTTTGCAATGTTCAAAATATCAGCTTATTCTACTTATCGAGGACTATACTTCCCCAAGTTTCATGAAAAAAATATTATATATTTTTCAAATATATAAGCAACTGAAAAAATCGCGATTTTTAGCAGTTTTTTTTGCAATAAAAAATTTATTTATTCATTTCTAAAAGTCAGATTAGGCTTTTATTGTTTGTTTTAATAAGTTCTACAACTTTTATTCGAAACTTTTTTTTGTAGGACGCATAGTTTATTTTAAACGAAGAGAAGGGTTTTTGGTCAACTTTGGACACCATTTTGAATACGATGCGGCGAAATTCAATTCGGGAAAAGTAGTTTAATCAATTCTACGGGATTTTTTCCGATTTTTTTTTATATTTTCGTGTTTTCCCTAATTTTGACAAAAAAACGAGGTATCTTTGACAACGGGCCTGGCCTATTAGCTCATATTTTTTTTGCCAAAAGATCTCAAAACTAGAAACATGACGCTTCAACGTGGTTGTTTTAAAATTTAGATACGACCATTTTTCATTGAGATACAGCCTTTCAGAAATCACCAAAAAATTTAAGAAACCTGTTTGTTCCCTTAATTTTTTCGAGTACAGTAGTCTTGAAACATCTCATCGAATTAGTCTCGGAAAATATATTTTCCGCCGCCGTATCTTATTCCGACGAAATATCGTTCTCCTTCCGGAATTCACGGAGCGCTTACTCCATTAAGCGTAACTAGGCATCCTTGGCTCTTAAAAATAGACGTCGAGCGCCCCAAATCGGCCACCTATTTATCGCGAGAGGACGTCGGTAACCAGGGCTACCGCAACAGACACGCGGTTACTGTACGGCGCGTTGCGGCCCGCCTCCCCTGAGAAATTAGACTCGGAAGAAAAACCGCCGATGATTCCTAACGCAAGGTGACGGACCAATATACCATCTCGGCTTATATCTCCGACTTGATTAATCCCGCTGTTGTGCTCGGGGTTGCGCCCGTAACAAATCCGTAAATTAGCCGGGTAAATGGGACCTTCGTCCGCGAGCCGTCTGTATGTAAAAGGCGAACTGACATGGCGCCCCAGTTAGATATGATATAGTCCAATCAACGAACGAAAGCCCCCATGTTAATTGGTCACTAATTGCTATCAGCAAACAAAAACTATTGTCGTATAGAGAAAACAACTATAAGAATGATAGCGTTTTTTGCTACTCGAGTTTTAATGGCGAACATAACCAAAAAAATTCGCAAGTCAAAAAAACGGCTTGTTACAAATAAAAAAAAAACCTTCAAGTCCTACACAAGAAAGTTAAATTAGAAAATTGTAGGTCTTAAAAATCGCGTCGAATGAAATTTGAACGAAACAAATCGGTTCATAAACATTTGAGAAAAATTTTAAAAAATGTCAAAAATCGAGTTTTCGTATTGTTGCTGTATAAATTCCAATTTTGTTTGAACAGACTTCTAGTTAACTACCAATATAGCCCAAGACAAGCGGAAAATGATCCTTTTTTTCAGAAGTTTTAAAGATTTTTTTTTCGAATTATAACGATTAAAAAAAAAGACATTTTAAAAAATCAGCTTTTACAGAGGCAAAAATGATCGTACAGAAACGATCATGGGCTCATTTTATTCACGAAGACTTGTACTTTCATGCTATCAAAAAAAACAAATCGCTTTTATTTAATTCTTGCATAAAAAAATGCGTTGTAAAATTGGATCATTTTTGGAACCGTTTGTTTTCGAATAACTTTTTTAATTTTAGTTTTACACTTTTGGCTGTTGCATATTTGAAAACTGGCATTCACAACACGCATTTAAAAAAATGAAGGTCCTACGACCTCAGGGAGCCGAGATGTTTTTTTTTATTATTATTATTCCTGACAATGCTGTATAACGTCCGATTGACTTCATTTTTACACGAAATAGATCTCAAAGACTTTTACTTTCTTAAAAAAAATATTTCATATAATTTCGCATAAATGAAGTTGACATAATTGTTTGCGAAAGAACAGCGCTGGGTGTGGCACGCGCTAGCCAGCGCACGGCGACAGAGTGGAGGGACACTCCGCTTGGGCATCGAAAAATAAACACGATTTCAAATCGATCGCGCTCGCAAAATTATCTTTTCCTCCGCTTAAAAAAATGATCTCGGCTCGCTGAGGTCGTAGGACCTTCATTTTTTTTTAAATGCGTGTTTTGAATGCCAGTTTTCAAATATGCAACGGCCAAAAATGTAGAACTAAAATTAAAAAAGTTGTTCGCAAACAAATGGTTCGAAAAAAATGATAAAATTTTACAACGCATTTTTTTTATGCAAAAAATTAAATAAAAGCAATTTGGTTTTTTAATAGCATTAAAGTACAAGTCTTCGCGAATAAAATGAGCCCATGATCGTCTCTGTATGATCATTTTTGCCTCTGTAAAAGCTGATTTTGAAAACGTCTTTTTTTAAATCGTTATAACTCGAAAAAATAAAACTTTTTTTGAATTTTTGACAAAAGGATCATTTTCCGCTTGTCTTGGGCTATATTTGTAGTTAACAAGAAGTCTGCTCAAACAAAATTGGAATTTATACAGCAATAAATGCGAAAACGTGATTTTTGACATTTTTTTTTAATTTTTTCTCAAATGTTTATGAACCGATTTTTTTCGTTCAAATTTCATTCGACGCGCATTTTTAAGACCTACAACTTTCTATTTTAACTTTCTTGTGTAGGACTTGAAGCCTTTTTTTTCTTATTTGCAAAAAACCGTTTTTTTGACTTTGCGAATTTTTTTAGTTATGTTTGCCATTAAAACTCGAGTAGCAAAAAATGCTATCTTTCTTAGAATTTCCTTCTCTATACGACCATATTTTTTGTTTGCTGATAACAATTAGTGACCGGTTTTCTCCCCGTTGTCATACTCACCTGGCGGGTAAAATGTCCCACCGAAACGACCTGTCTTTTTGTAAATAACTATTTTTAGTCACGAATAATACCCTACAAAAATTTCAAAGTGCCTCAAGTATATTTTTTTGATTTTTTTTTTAAATAATTTAATTTGTAAATGTCTGGCAAACTTTTTGACTCGGTTAAATGATCTGGCTTTTTGATTTTTCAACTCTTTAAATATTCAATTTTAAAATGTTAAAATCTCAATGTGCCTCAAGAACGTTTTTTTCAAAAAAATATTTCGCTTCTTGAAAAATTTAATGGTCGCTTAAGCCCCCTAACCCATCAGCCAGTTTTTGCATTTTTGTATTTAGGTATCACTAAAGGAAGTTTTGAGGAACTTTTCACATTGCCTCAAATACCTTCCCAAAAAATGTCTACCAGCTCTCCTACTATATGATCAAATAAAACAAAATCGAATACATTCTCGTATAGATTTCCAACACGAATAATACATCGTAATGCAAGAACACATACAAGACCTGACAATGTGGAAAATTGACAGGGCAAACGCAAAAACAACATTAGGAGATTCTACGAGGCAAGGGCGTAACAAATAAGGATTAACTTTTTCCACCAGCAAAAAAAAGGGCATTAAAAGCGGCATAAAAGAAAAATGCCGAGAGGACTGAAATATTTTTTTGTGTAATTATATCGGTCGACTTGTCACGACTGTGAAAATATATGCAGCGAAATTTAGAGGACGAGTAAAATTACAGTAATTTTTATTACTTTCAGTGAATAAATGGGAAATATAATAAGGGAAAAGAGGAAAATTTTAACTAAATACCAACAGCTCAATTGTTTTTAGTTTGGATTATTCCAATTTCCTGAACAAGGAAAGCATCAAATTTCACTGGTAAATAAATTTGATCAAAAGAAACGTGTAGGCAAGGCTTGAAGTATATTAAAACTGAGAATAGGAAAGCCCGTCAGTAAATGTATGAGAGTCTGTTCTCTTCATTTTGCTGAGGAGGATTACTTTTATCGATGTAAGTTTTAGTATTTTTTTAGGTTAATGTAAAGATATTTATCGGATAAAGATATCAATCGGAAGATACTGAAAAAAACTGCAGTACCTTCAAATTCCTGAATTCATGAATGGCCTGCATTCAAAACATGTTCACCCTCATATACACACTTCGAAATTACAGTGACATCTAAATATTCCATATATCTCAAGATACTCAAACTAATGTCTGCCATTCTACTTAAAAATATTTTCAATTAAAATTGTAAACAATTTTCTAAAAAAACACATGCCTACCTTAAAGCAAATTATGAAATAAAATATTTCAAAATAAACCGATCCAACCTAAAAATGTGCCTTCCATAGGTATCTTCTATCAATCTAAAAATCAAAAGAAAACCACTACAATTATGCCAACAACTTGTAAACGATAAAGCTTAGTTATTATGAAAACCAATAATAATTTTAATTGGGAGGACGGGTATCAACTGAGTAATACATGGAGATTAGCGATACCAAGAACCAGTGACCTGGAATGTCATGGTCAACCGAGCTCGACGGATGTGCAGCCAAACATAGCAGAGCCAAGGTATATAACGAGGAGCAAAAGACGACAACACCAGTCTTTACACACCTCCTGAAGAAGCTGACAGCATGATCAGCGAAACGTCAAGTCAATTTAGACGACCGCGGCAAAACCCGGAAGAAATAACTTCACCAAATTGAATATAAAACGCATTAAAAACAACGCACGAACACGTAACTAATGGCAGAATAATTAGTTCGTAATTTTTCCGCACTAGCGCTGGCATCTTAATTTCTGACGCCTATACGAATATACAATCACGATGTATACTTTAAATTGTTCACTTCTGTTCATAAATTTCCATTAAGCAGAAAACGAAATGAAATACTCCAGCGCGACTACGTTGTGTCTGTTTGATCGTTTCGTTAAAACAATACTTGTAGATATTATCAAAGGCACATCGCGCGCAACGACTCTTCTCGTCCGTTTATCTCGTTAACTCCTGTGGCAGGACGTTTCACGTTTCTGAATAATAACACTTACGTTTTATTGTTAATATTCGCCTCAACGGTAAGTACGGCTCTGCTTTGTGTCCTGCAGCGTTTAAATGTTTCATTTTTATAATTTAATCTGGCGAAAGAGCGGGACTTTTTATGAAAATGGGAAGGATGACGCACGCTAGGCTTTTACATATTACATTTAGGTAGAAATAGTGGTCTATTCTACACATTGCTTAAACGTTTTGTGGACGCATACATACAGGATATACCAGAACGATTTATACGAGGTCTAACTCTTCTCGGACAGACCGACAGACAGATTTTTTCGCATAAACTGAAATCTCAATGTTCCAGAAAATAGGCCTATTTGGCCAAAACAAAAAATATATTTTTTTCATGAACACTACAAGTAATAAAAATAAAATGTTCATCAAAGATTAGCTTTTTTGAAGATTCCATCTAACATAGAAGAACATTTGGATTTTAAGGCAAAAAGAAAGAATTTTAAAACATTATTTTTCTTAAGTCTTAAAATTGTGGAGTTTTTTTAAATGAATGTAACAGTCCTTCAGAAAGTTAAATACAGTTTGTCCGGAAAGTACTGTCAGTGAGCTTTGAAAAATTGTTTTTATTGGTTCTATGTGTACAAATCTTTAGTAACTTTCAAAATACATTCCTCCTGCGTCCACACATCGGTTCCAGCGGGTCTTCCACGCATCAAAAGCCGCACGGTAGTCGTTTTCCGGAATCGCCTTTAAAGCGTCGGTGCAAGCCTTCTGAATGTTTTTCACCGACCCAAAATGCTGTCATTTCATTGAGGTTTTGAGATGCGGAAACAGAGAAAAGTCTGGGGGGGCCACATTGGGACTGTAGGGAGGCTGGGAAACAACGGTGATGCCTGCCTTGATGAGGGCGGACGCGATTCACCCTGCGTTTCAGCCGCTTCAGCACCTCGACGTAAAACTTTCCGGTTACGGTTGTCCCCTGCGGAACGAACTCATGATCACCAAATTGACCAATCCCCGGCAATCAAAAAGACAATCAGCATTGTCTTGATCTTTGACCTGGACATCCTGGCCTTCTTGGGGCGAGTGGAGTTCGACGTGTGCCATTCCGCACTTTGCCTCTTCGTCTCCGGATCGTATTCAGACTCAACTTTCGTCCCCGGTAATGACGTCATCAAGGAAAGCGGGGTTGTCTTCGCAAGTATCCAAAAGTTCTTGGCAGGTTTCGACGCGCCTCGTTTTTTGATCGTCCGTTACCACTTTTGGCATGCGCTTCGCGCACACCTTCCTCATTCCTAAAGACTCCGACACAATTTCGTGAACAATGGTTTTCGTAATGTCTAATGTTAGACGGTTAGACACTTAGACGACGGTCAGTGTTCAACAAGTTCACGCACACGTTGCACATTGTCGTCGGAACTGGAGGTTGATGACCGTCCAGCGCGGTTCTCGTCGTTGATATCTTCCCGACCTTCTGCGAAGGCCTTGTGCCACCGGAAAATTTGCCTGTCCGAAAGACAATCGACGCCGAAAGCCTTCTTCAACATTGGAATGGTTTCCGCAGCACTCTTCTCCAGTTTCACACAAAACTTGATCGCCATCCGTTGCTCAAGCGAACGTTGCATTTTTTCTTGCAACGGGTCACTGTAACGACTCTCAAAGAACGAGTGATGCGACCGCTACAACGACCGGTAGCCAACTCACGCTTGTTGGATCTTGTTGCCAGACCCCCACCACAATCCCAGCACGTAAAGCGCGGGCTGGCGCGTAGAGTCTCGGGAAAAAAAATCACTGACATTACTTTCCTGACAAACGTAAGAAAGTGAAAAGTTGCCATTTTATGTTGAAAAAACTGATGTGAATTATTATGGATATAAGTATGTATCTGAGAGTAAAAGTTTAATATGCAATATGATAGATAGACCTTTATTACCTGTATAGCCATATTACAATATGAAGGTTCGTCATAGATTTTGTATATCTAACAATATCAGCAAATATATACAGAGTTTAACAATGTAAATGTTACTTATTTTTATAAACAAAATTACACATGCATTAACATGACACATGCATTTATATATTTACATACATTTTTGAAATATACATGAGAAATTATATTAATTAACTGAATCGATTACGTTGTTCAATATCTCAACAGAATATCTTACTCAGTGATAGTATACACACTAGTTTCTAAGAGAACACTCTCAATGTGTTTTTTAAAAATATTAGGAGATAGACTTTTTACGTGATTCGGCAATAGATTATATATTCGACCCCCCCCCCCCGCAATGTTTGGGGATTTGTTATAAAACATGTGGTAAAATTTATTTAAATAAATGTTAGATTGGGTACGTGTATTATGACTATGTATATCAAAACCCTATGTATGTACATTTATAGGATAGAAGCCGCTACTGGCCTTTGAATAGCTCAAAGGTCAGTATAAAAATAGATATCTATTAATTTTTTCATTTCATTCGATGGAATTTACAAGCACTGCGTATTCTAAAATGTCATTCTTGACAAACAAGTCACATAAATAAAATTCAAGAATTGTTTTTTTGACGAATTTTGCTTGATGGTATTTATCGTTTCAAAGCGGCGATCCTGCAGTGGCAATTTTAGTTTTGGAAATAAAAAAAATCACACGGCGCCATATCCGGTGAATACGGTAGTTGGTCGATCGTAGCTCGGTGAGATGGCGCGTTGTCGTCGTGCAAAATTTTCCTTCCACAATTCCGGCCTTTTCCGACGGATACTATCACGCAAACGCCTCAAAATACCGAGATAATACTCCTTATTAACCGTATGTCTTAAAAAAAAACATCAGCATCATCTTCACTTTCGATCGTCTTTGGCTCAGTTTTTCCGGTTTCGGCTCATCATCACAGCGCCATGCCGATGATTGAGACTTGTTTGCATGCCGTACTCGTAGACCCCGTATGTTTCGTCTCCAGATATGATGCCTTTTATGAAGTTTGGTTCACTATAGGCTCTGGAAACCATGTCAAGAGCAACCTGCTTCTGATGCTCCTTTTGAAAAACATTCAACTCTTTCGGAACCAGTCTCGCAGCGATGCGTTTCATGCCCAAAATATCATTCAAAATACTATTCTAATACTAATTCACGGCCCGATTTGAACTCCATATAACACTCGTGAGCCTGTGTTTTGGACATACACGAATCGCCAAAGGCCTTATTTAACATTTTCAATGAATCAGCATACGAAATTTCGTTTGCGGCACAAAATTTTAAACAAACGCCTTGTTCAACTATTTTTTCCAGTATACAATTCGCCAAGCACACTTGAGGTCCGTCTATGATTAACAGCTGCTGTAAACACTCTGAGTGATAGATCGCGCTCTAAGCAGGCTTGGTAATTAAGGACGGGGCTACCAACCTGAAGAAAAAACATTTTTCTCGTTTCCTTTTAAGCGGTTCATTTAAATCCAAATTTCCGGGTACTTTTTGTACGTAATCATGTTAGTTCGATGAAATCAGCTCCTCAAAGCATAAAAATGTGAAAATATACAGAGCATTCTAATTAAACAAAATAACATTGGTACGTCGCCGTTTTCTGGAGCACTCTGTATATCTCAAGTTAAGTTCCAGTAATTGCTTTTTAATGGCAATTTTCGCGTTTAAAATTTCGTATCAGTATATCTATCAACTTCAGAGATATTTACGTGGTTCCACACTTTTGCCCAACACTGTACATATAAAACATTATCCGCGACGAAAGAAAATCTTGACTGTCGCATTTCCACCCCTATACATCCTGCATAATACGCTTCATTAGGCAAATTTCAAATTCCCCTCCGTAAGCAGCAGAGCTTCAATGTGTTGATAAATAGTACCCTTCAAATTATGAATATGAAAACAACATTTTATTATTTTACACGGTACAAGAAATATGAAAATTGCGATTTCAGGGGGGAAATGGAAACGTGACGTAATTAATTGCCACTTACTGGAAAGCAAATAGGTAGGGGGGAAGGTAAAAACGGCAGTAACATAAATAATCTGTTTTTTCGCTGCCTGTTGTGAACGCCGCACAGTGGGTTAGAATCGGAAAATCCTGGCCAAAAATCGAGAAAGGCAGAAAATTTGTCAAACTATATCGAATTTTATGTTTTTTGAGTCGCTGATTTCAAATTTGTACTTATATATATTTATTACTTATATATATTATTTGTACTTATATATTTCAAAAAAACAAAATGGCAGCCCGAAAGTAACCGCTTTTTGAGATAACAGCAACTTTTAAAAATCCAAATTAGAGTATTCATATTTTCTGTAAATAAGATTTCATTTCAATACTCTCCTCGAAAGGGAAACAAAATGGCGGACTGACAGCAACCACATGTAACAATTTTTTTCGCGATAAAAGGTACTTATTATGATCAAAATTAGAGCATTGATATTTTCTGCTTATATAATTTCAACTACATCTCCTTACCGGAAAAAACAGGTGAAGAACCGGAAGTAAAATTTTCTTAAAAAGCTAAATATTTTGATTCGAATAAGATTATTTATATTTTTCATTAATAAGATTTTAATCTAAACTCCCTGAAGAAATGGAGGGCCAAAAGTAAGAACTTTTTGGAACCTACAATTGCACGCAACGTGTCTTCAGTTAAGTTACATTAGGTTACTAAAATTATTTTGTGTTAAAAATTGATCGCAGAGAACCTCAGTTAAGTTGGATTAGGTTAACTAGTATAAAATAAAAAATATATATTTCACGGACCATTGAGACACCCTATATTTCTCCTTCCACTGGTCAATAGTGTATACCAGGTATATACATTTCCCCCCTTGGTTGGGACTATACTACTATTGTATCGGGGATGAACACCTGCTTTGACGCAGGTACAGTTAGAATTGCCCCGAGAACGCTCTATTGGACGCGCCTTTCTATTTTTGCATTTTTCACTGAAATGAGCAGTTTCAAGCAGCCAATTTTTATGAATTTCTTATTCCACTAATATTTCCCACATGTTAAATTGTGAATTAGTGTTAGTGATCTGTAGAAACAAAATATTTTCCTACTTTCCTTTCGCTACCTTAACATGCGCGTTTGTATTATAAGCGCAGAGTTAACATTTATTTTCCATAATAAGAAATACAAAAATTTGAATTTCAATGCATAGATAATATTTTACATCCCTTCAAGAGTGGCCTCCATTTTTTTTAAGTCGGAAATACACCTTGTGGTAACAAAAATTCACAACACACGAACGTTGAGTATTTCGGGACCGATTCTCCTACCGATACGCACTCGAAGGTGGCCAACTTCCGACTGAAGTAGAACGGCACGTATAAAACCTAGGTAGCTGTCGTTTCAGTATTACACGCAGGAAACCCTGCTTCACAAAGCTATATGAATTAAAACAGAATATAATAACCTTGGTTTTTCCATTTTTGGCCAGCATTTTCCCATTCTAACCCACTGTGCGCCGGGGCGGTTTTTTGTGTATTTTTTTGCGAAATGTTAGTCCTGACATCACGTAACAATACATGAATTCGGTAATTTTTCAAATATCAATATCAAAAAAATCAAAGTATTTAATTTTAACCCTCCAATTTTGTATTATACTCCAACTCCAACGGGTTTCTATGGGTGTTTTTATATACAGGGTGTTTCATCGAAGAAGGTTGCTTCCAAAACTCTGATATTGTATATTTAAGAAAATAATATTTCAAATAAAAGTTTAATTATGCAATTAGGGTGTCCCATAATTCACACAAGACTTGAATTTGCCGCCATTTGTACGGTGAAGTGTTGGCAACCAAAAAAAGAAAACAGTTTGACAGCTGACAGTTTAGGGACAGTAAAAATGGAGCACTACACGAAAGAACAACGCGTTTTCGTTATTGAACAATATTTAAAAAGAAATGAAAGTTTGGCTGCTACAGTTCGCAAATTTCGTAAAAAATATGGTCGGGATATTGATTTAACTTCGTCAACTGTGAGGAAAGTAATTGAAAAATTTAGGGAGACTGGATCAATTGGGGATGCTAAACACACTGGTCGTCGTATAATAAGCCGATCAAATCGAAGCAATGCGTGATAGTGTTGGTGAATGTCCAGGGACATCGATTCGGCATCGTGGACAAGAATTGCTAATTTCAAGAAGCTCTCTGCAACGTTTACTCACTATAAAGATCTGCGTCTCCATGCTTAAGGACGCTCTAGACGATCAATCATTTTGATCAAAAGCTTGAGTCAATCGATTGTATCATGCGTGATTGACCGTTTAGAAACATGTTTGATGCTTGAGGCAAGCATTGACGGTGATTGATAGAAAGTTTGAATGACTCAAGCGGTTGAAGAGGGCGCTTGATCGTCTAGGGCAACTTCCGTCAAGCATGGCGTCAGTCACTCGGTGGAAACCATGGCGTCCGCTGCCGAAACCGCGCTTCCCTAAAACTCGGAGTGGAAGTTCACTATCTTATGAATTGATTTATATCGCGATTGTCCGGAATTGTGGAAAGTGAAGGGCAAAGATTATTTCAATAGATAATCAAAACTTTCTTGGTCCATTCTCAAAAAATTCCTGTAGTCTTCTGGTTCCGAATCACGCAGAAAATTGAGTAAATGTTCATGAGCGAAGCGGTTTCTCATTTTTATACCACTCCTTGGACCACCGTCGTTTTTCCACCAGTGTTAAGGCGAGAAAGCCCAAATCTGTATTCGAAACCATTGTTCACCGCCAAAATCAACAACAGGTTAGAACAAACGACACGTGTGCACTACTCCACTTCACGACTTCCACTGATGAGGGGGTTTTCATCAAAAGATTGAAGGGCTGATTGAGGTTGAAAGAAGCGCGCGTCAATCGATTGACTCAATCGTTTGATCAAGCAGATTGATCGTCTAGGGCCTCCTTTACAAAGTTCATTCGACACAAGAGCTGTAGCCTAGTAACCATCACAACGAAGAGAGTTCGTTGAATGTATTATTGAACAATAAGTGAATGCTGATTTTTCGAACAAAATCATCCTACGCGATGAAGCTCATTTTCACACTGATGGCTTCGTTAATCGTCAAAATTGCCCCATTTGTGGTTCAGAGACCCCCACGTAATTGTCAAAAAACAAATGCATCCACAACGTGTCAGTTTTTGGTGCGGATTTTGGGCTGGAGGTGCCATTGGACCCATATTTCTTCGAAAATGAGGCTGGTCAAGCAGTTACTGTTACTGCTGCTCCATATCGCATATGATAACCGAGTTCTTTCTGCTTAAATTAGATGATATTGATGTGGACGACATGTGGTTTCAACAAGACGGTGCGACATGCCCTACAGCCCGTAAAACAGTTCAATTAGTGCATGAGACATTTTCTGATCGTGTACTCTCTCGTTTAGGTGATCAGAATTGGTCCCCTAGATCATGTCTTTTATTACCATTGGATTTCTTTCTATGTGCTTATTTGAAGTCAAAAGATCAACAAGCTGACATCCACTCGTGCATTGAAGGAGGAGATTCAACGCTGCATCAACGAAATTCAGCCACATTATGCAAAATGGTCATGGAAATTTTGACAAAAGAGTGCGTATGCGCCAGAAAAGCCGTGGATGTCATTTGTCCGGTGTACTATTCCATACATAACCCTATCCTATGCACTTTATGTTTCAATAAAAAAAATACAATTGAAGAAAAAACTGTGTTTTCTATTTAATTCAAATGTGTAAATTTTGGGACACCCTTTATCTTTGTACAACATTTCTAATCAAACAGGATGCTTTATTTGAAATGCTTTAAGGTTTGATGAT
>JAPWTK010000471.1:0-17500 GCA_029963805.1 Aromia moschata
AACCAAAAGAAGTGACAGACGCTCCATTAGAAACTGTCCTGTAAATTTCTTAAGGAAACAGGACTAATGGAATGACTAGACTATGGGGCACAATAAGCATCGCTTAAGTGCACAGGGCATGTACCTACCCCATACGCAATCAATCAATCAATCAATCAACTATTTGCGATTTAGAAAACAATGTACTGATTATATGATTGTTAGAACGATGGATTATCTTAATCAAATAATATAATTAATCTGTAATGTATTTTTATACAAAATTGTGCATACCTTCACAAGAAAAACAATAATAACATTCCGAAGGTTGAATGAGAGAACTGGCCAAAAGACAGCCATTATTACAAATTTGCTACATTATAAGAATTTTTAGACAGGATGAATTTCCTCTCCTCCCTTGAGCCTAATTCCTACCAAAAACGACAATGGGTAACCCATCACCGTCTACAGCAGGAATGAGTGAAAGTTCCCCAGCATTTACACAAAGAAATGTGGCTACAAAGTCGGCAAATAATAACTAATAATAAAGAGAAATAAACATACCTGCTGTTGCATGATCAGTCGTTGCGCGGCGAGCTCCTGCTGCTGTAGCGTGATGGCGCTCCAGGGTTCCGCCAGGATCCTCGCCTGTGCCTGCTTGTATGCCGCCATCTGCGACAGGTACTGGAACTGTAGGAGCTCGGGATCGGGCATCTTTGTTACGTCGTTCTTCAAAGTAGGAAATCGTATACCAGACTGGAAGGGTTCGCCCCTCCGCACATTTTATTAACTCGCCTAGAAGGAAGAATCGTTCGTCGCACTGCCGCCTCACCTTCAACTGGTTGCTAAAGTAGCCGGCCTTGTACCACTCGGCCATTTCAATATTCGAAAAAGGGCCCTGCATCTGACCCTGAAAGAAGGGGTCAGTTTAGATCGTTTTTTAATTTTTGGCTAGGTGCTTGATAGATTGATAACTTAAAAAAATAAGAGATAATTCAATTGCTAAAAATTTTAAAGCAACTGATGTTCCACAACAAAAAAAAAAAGATATACGGTATTTTTTTTAGTTACATCACTTGACAATCTGTAGAAATAACTTTTTAAAATTTTACATGGTGGTAACATTTACATGGGCATTACTACTTTTTGGTAAAACAACTGTAATCAGAAGTACATGACACATACATACATTTTTGGAAAGCTCTCAGCATAGGGACCTACCTGTAGAACTTACATCACTAAATTCAATATTTTAAAAATCAAAATAACACAGGGTTTGCTGTAAGTCGCAGCACGCCGCACTGAGCGGGCTCGGTGGTGGGCGGGGGGTTTGACCTTCAAAACGCGCCAAGCGTCAGTCGCCTGCAAGCGTTTGTTCAGGTTTGTTCGAGTTTTTAGTAGACCCCTGTCCAGTGACTCGGTGCAAGCTCAAAACGAAGCGAACGATAGGGCATGATTCGCCAAGTGTTCAAGGATTGCATATGGAATCGGCATTGATAAGATGACAGTGCACACCATTATCACTAAAATTTTGGCGATGAGGAAGATGCAGGAGCCAAACTCGTCCTGAAGGTCTGGACGGACAATCACAAGCAGGCGAGTGTCTGCTTGCGAAGACCTTCTGCCACGTGTTGAAGAATACTGGCTTTTGGAGAACGTATTCACGGGAGACCAAAGTTGAATACGACCTGGAAACAAAGCGTCCAAAGTTCCGAATGGCACACTGCAGCACCATCTCATCCAAAAAGGCGCGAATGAGCAAATCCAGAGTGAAAGACATGCTCATCTTTTTTTTCTTCGATGCCAAGGGGGTGGTATACTACGAATTTGTACCTGAGGGGTAGACAGTGAATGCATCCAGCCACACCTGCTCCAACGTGACCGACCTGATGCAAAATGGCGTCATGACGATTCCCCAACCCCTTTAAAGTCCCGACTTGGCCCCAGCAGACTCTTTTCTATTCCCAAAAGTGACAAACTCCCTCAAAAGACACCACCATGGGACCCTAAGTGCTCTCAAAGAAGCTTGCAGGAGTACACTTAAGGACCTTCCGAAATGACACTCAAGGGATATACTTTGAAGAACTTTAAGGTTTTGTAAAAATATTTGAAATAAACCTGTTTTTCCTAAACTTTTCCCCATACTTTTTATACAAACCCTGAATGATTTAGTCACAAGATGCTTCAACGTGTCACCTAACAGACCAGATAGTTGGTGATAACACATCTACCATTCAACCAAGAATCCTGGGTTCAACTCCGCACTAGACCAAATCAACTTTTTTTTGTTTTGTTTTAATACACTTGACAATGGCATAGACGTGTAATAAAATTTAAAAAATATCAATTATATTTTTTAAAACTTTAAACAGTAACGAATATTTGAAAAAAACTGTAACCTATTTTTAAATATTCAGCACCAAAATGGGTTGGTTTTTATACTTTCCGTGAAATTAAAAAAAAAGAAAATAATTTATTTAGAAAATCACTGAAATAATTTTTTTATTATATTTTTACCTGAGGATCTTGATAAAACCATTTGTCATGCATAGGCGGTGCAACTAAATTAGGAGGGGGTTGAATGCCTCCCACCTCGAAATTACTAGGGGTTTGTTTGGGGGGTTCTTCGTCCACCACAAGCTTGAGAACGAAGTCTTCTTGAAACCGTTCCGAAATCGGACTCTTCATTTCTAAAAACAACGTGTACGAATAACGGCGAACATCTCAACTGAATGATGAGACCTACCGCTGGGGGTCGCGTGTACGGGGCCGTTAGTTATCACTGGTTGTTTCTCAATAGGCTTAGGGGGGCCCTCAGACTTAGCTCGTTGCTGGACAACTACTTCCTTATCCACTTTCTCGGGAATATTGGGAACAGACTTTTTCTTTCTGGAATTCCACCGTTTTCTTTCGATTGCTGGACGTTTTCTTCATTAATGTCTTTCGGAGGATCCTTATAAAATAAAAATATAACCTTATTCTCGACTTTTATACGATTGTTTATATGTATTTCGTCTTTCCATAAAAATAGAAATATTACTATTCGCGCTATTCTGTATGTTTATTGGCTATTAAATTACCTCTCTTCTATTTGCATTTTCTTCAGATTTATTTACTAGCGACATGGTGGATTTAGATGAAGACAAGGGAGGGTGCATGGATTTATTACTAATATGTTGCTGGGATGTTGATTTTTGCAGTCCCATATCCTTTTTGTTGGGAGGTTTACCTTCCAACTATAAATAATATAAATATATAATAAAAACTAGCTAAAATAATGTTTACTCTATTTTACTCTGGTGAAATATATAATCTAACACTGATTAAAAGTATCATACCAATTACTCCACAAAAAAAAGTAATATGTATTTTTTAAACAAGAAAAATTTTACCGTCTTGATACAAATGAACACAACTGGCCATCTCTCCCAAGATTCTTTTTTCTAAACAAAAGTGCTTAAGTTAACGTTTCAAAATTTAACTTTATAAAAACGTAATGATTTTCATAAATGATAATTCATAAATTTCCCATGGGTCCTATTAAATTTTAGGAAGCCATAGGCTAACAAAAAAAAGAACCAGAAGAAAGAAACTAGAAGAAAAACAACACAAAAAATTAAAAACATTAAAAAACAAAATATATACAAAAAACAAAACAATCCCCTATAAAATCCCAATACCGATGGTTTCAGACCAACAAAACGATCATTTCCAACTATTTATTTCAATTTTGGGTGCTGGGATTTTATGGTATAGGGCATTTTTTTTTTTTTTTCGTTCTTTAACTTTTTTTTTGTTTCCGTTTTTTTTTTTTTTCATAATGTTTTTTTCTAGTTTTTTTTCTTATTCAGTTTATATTTCAATACCACAGAAAACTATACAATCACGATATTCAGGAGCCACTAGCAAAAAGACTGTCCAATTTTTTGAGGTTCTGGCGATAGTTTCTTGGTTCAGAACAACAAAATGATCATTTCCAACATTTTATTCCAATTTTGATGGAGGTCGAATTTCAATGTAAAGTGTGCAGGGTCCATTAGGGACGAAACTAATTAAGTAACAATAATTTTGACAGATTTTTGATAAACAAGAAATATGAATTTATCAAAACTGATCCAAAAATAAAAAAATGTCGATATTATGATTAACCAAAGCGTTTTAGAGATCAAATTCTTTTCTGGTGAAAGTACCTGCTCATCGTCCAACCGTGGAATGCTCCCCGTTCATCGAACGTACCCCCGCCCTCTGTGGGATTTTCTGTAGCCCATTCAGGCAAGTGGTCCTCATTATCCCACACGACCTCCTAGAGGGAGGAGCCCTATTTAAGTCGTGCCAAGTTGTTCGATTGCCCCTCTCTGGGGGCCCTCCTTTCCCTCGAATCCCCTCCCCTCGCCAACTTGTAGATCGTCCTAGAATTAATGGGAGTATAGAAGTTCAAGGAAACTATCAATCTTACTCATAAATTTACATAGTTAAATAAACCGTATGCATACATCAGACATGGTCACCTATTAATTAAAGAGAACAAATAGAAAACAGACAATAGATAAGAAGCAACCGCATGATACTCTCACCACCTACGCTAGTTGTTAGAACGAGAAGTGTAGAACTTTTACTTTTTCACAACCGGCCAATGTCCGATGTACGCATGCGGTACGTCATATATAAAATTTGGATTATGGAATGGAATTTCGAAAAACTAACAAAATATAACATTGAGATACTAAATCGTTTTCGAAGTGACTCCACTCGGCATCAATGCAGAGCCAGAAATACCACTGGAAATTTTTGCCAAGGGCTACACCTCCAAAACGAAATCAGAGATTTTTAGCACTTCATTTTTTAATGGATTTACTGATACAGTTG
The DNA here is from genome assembly GCA_029963805.1 of Aromia moschata. Lineage (NCBI taxonomy): Eukaryota > Metazoa > Arthropoda > Insecta > Coleoptera > Cerambycidae > Aromia > Aromia moschata. The sequence continues at coordinate 4,846 of JAPWTK010000471.1, forward strand.
AATATGTTATAAAAATCTCTTTGAATTTTTAAGAGGATTAAGAACAGATTTAATTTTTTGTTACTATTAGGCCTTAGTTTTATTTATTAGTTTAGCAAAAAAAAAATGTTAAAAATACACTTAAAAATTAGAATAAAGGCCCTTAAAACATTAGAATTCGATCTTTTGCATTAATTATTGTAAGACAATTAATATTTTACCCCATTTTTCGTGCATACTACCCCTAACATTCCTCCACCCATCATCATCCTCATTATTTCTTGTCCTGCGCCAATTGTCCATAGACATCGTTCTTTGACCATATTCCTTTCTGGGACTCCAGTCGGGCTGCTCTCCATTGCCCCAGCCGCTCTCGTAACCTGAGCCTCTTCCGTACTGATAACCACCCCTGCCTCTACTTATACGACCTCCACGTTCCAGTGACCCCCCTCTTCCCCTAGGGGGACCCGATAGGGTTGTTGGTCTCCCCCTGCCAGCCTCTCTAAAAAATTTTTGTATATATGGTGACCTTTGGTTTGTCATATAAATTTGAAATGAAGAATACTTACTTCTTCCTCCGAAGTTGGTAGTAGAGCTAAAGGCAGAAGGCTTGTTTCTGAATAAAGGCTTTTGAAATTAGTTATAGAGGGTGGTGGTTTGGCATTTCTATCGAACAGTGCCAACATTTCTTCTCTCCCATATCTAAAATATTTTTATTTTGAAGTATAATACAACAATCTCTTCATTAAGTTTGTTGAAATATTTAAGAATTATTTAACACTCATGGTCATATAAATCATGCATATTTAAGCACATGATCAATGATCACTGTTAGATCTAATGTTGTTCGACCATTTAAATACAAAAAGTTTGAGCTACCAACATCGCTTTCATAACTTTGTATGATGTTTGACCCCAAAGGTATTCCCAAGAAATGAGCTCCAAATGGAGGTTCCATTATGCACTGTATAAACATAACCAATGTAACCAATATATAGCTGTAACTTTCCGCCCCATTCCTACCAAACAGAAATTGACTCTCATATGACTACCTGCGTTAAGTACATACCTGCTCGGAAGTTACTGCATAATGTTTTACCTATTGACTTATAACTTCTCTAATATACGCATAGATGTCGTTAGAAAGTTTGTATATTCAGTTTTTATAAAATTTTCAAGCAAAAATACATTAGTATAGCATCAGTATTCGAAAATGATAATATCTCTCAAAACTTTAAATGTGTTGCTCAAAACATGATTTTTCAAAATGGCACGCACCATAACATTTTTCAATATTTTCTTTTGAAATTTTAACTATATCTAAACATTTAAACATTTTTTATAAACAAATAGTTGCCCTTTTTTTCGTCGAAGATTTAAGTTTTTACTTCAAATACTTTTTATAAACAAATAATTACGAGCAAAAGTATGTTAGTAATAGCATCAGTATTGGAAAATGATACTACCTCACAAACTTTAAACGTGTTTTGCTCAAAACATGATTTTTCAAAACGGCATACACCATAACAATTTTCAATATTCTCTTTTGAAATTTTAACTATATCTAAAACATTTGAAGAGAAACACATTCAGAATTTTCGATAAGTTAATTTAAACATTTTTTTATAAACAAATAGTTGCCCTTTTTTTCGTCAAAGATTTAACTTTTTACTTCAAATACTTTTTATAAACAAATAATTACACATAAATCAATATTTTTCGAATCCCGTATGTGTTTCTTTAGCTATACTCATGTACATTAAGAGGATATTTTTTTTTTGTCTAGACTGAAATTTGCACTACTCCTAGTGCGTGCCTCGGAACGCCTCGATGTCAACATGCCTCTGGAGAATGAATTTTATATTATTTTTTTGTTAATTTTTTTTATGCTTCAATATATGCCTAATAACATACTTAAACAGTTTTTTTTTATCATCTTTTCTTCCATCCAAACATAAATTGTTAAAAAAAAATGCTTTTTTAGGTTGTTGCAGTTATTAAGTTATTATGGGCAGTTAACTGCCCATAATTTAATTTTAGTTAAACGTCAAAAAAGTTGAATTTAATAAATTTATATAATATGAATCCCCGATATGGAAACCGCGAGCCTGATTTGGGACAACAGATTTTCTCTAATGTCAAAATTTCCCAAAGATTTCCTCTGAATTCCCTAAGACTTCCCTAAATCCCCCTGAAGACCCCGGAATCCTTTGAACTTCCTAAACCGTGTACGCCAGACTTTCTAAACTATATATGCCTAACTTCCTAAACCGTGTATGTCATACTTCCTATGAGGTTTTTCCCTCATGAATTGCTCATAACGGAAGTTTTTTAAATTAATTTTCAGGTTTTTAATTTAATTTTAAAACTACAGTATACACTAAAATAAAGAAGACGAAATGAAATAGAAACTGTAAGAAAAATACTTCACAAAATCAACAATGAAAAAAATTTAAGTTGATGGTAGTAATGAAATAAAGTAAAAATGTCTTAAAATGTTTAAATATAAAAAAATCTTATTATAATATGTGTGCAGATACATATCTTGAAAATAAATCACACTAAATGCATAAATTATGATGTCTAGTAAATAATATGTCATGAAAGGTTAGTGAATTGTTACAAAATATACAATGTGGCAAGACGTTAAAAGGTTATGTTTAAATATTCTAGTTCCATTATTATTTTTTTAAATATAGAAACTCAAAGACATCTCATAAAATGATTACAAATATATTGGCATTTATGCAGCAAAAGTCACTGATCCAGTTTAACAACCATTGAATTTGCATAAATCTTTTAAGTAGTAGTATTCGTTATTATTTAAAATATGTTTGGTTGATATAAAATCAAATTATTGTTATGCCCGTCTTATTTTAAAACAATTAATTTCTTTAAAGCGCTTAGTCACACATATAAAACTGAAAATAAAGGATTAAATAAACTAGAGTAAATAACTTGCAATGTTTTTATTTCACTCCTACATGTTACCTAATTCGTGACTAAGGCTAAGACAACTAAAAATATTATTTTATAAATAGACCACTTTTTAAAAACACACTTAATAATTTCTTTCAGAGGTTATATAACAGGATGTCACCATTATAATATTTATATAGATCTCTAAATGCAAGAAAAACTATTGTTTTTAAGTGAACAGTATTTCTGAATGTAGTGAATTAAATGAGAACTTCCATATTATAGCTAATTTCTAAAAATAAAACAATTACTTTACAGCTCACTGTTTAGAGAGAGATAGAGATAACATATCTGAGTTCTCTTCTATAGCCTATTAACCTATTATTTTTGTCCAAAAAACTTTCACATGTAAGAAAACAGAACATGTAACTTAAGGGTTTATTTAACATCCAAGAGAAAATTTTCTTTTCATTGTCTTTGATAAAATGGATCTTCATTCACTTATCTCAAGTACCTATTTGCATCGTATTCGATAATACAAATATATTTATTTTGTATGAATTGCCTTTTAATAGTAATCTATCATTATCTTTAATCTTTATTTTTTTACAAAAGTACTAAATATTGAACAATTTCACTACTATGTGCACTAAACTATAACAATGAATTATTATAACCCATTCCTTTTATATTAAAATTGACTTAAATTTACTTAAGTAATCAATGATCTAAAGAAAATATACCACTATATTCATATAGTCATATTACATTGTTTATTATAGTACCCTACATAAAAATATACATGTTATACCATGTGGGTTTCAGAAATTTAGGATCAGAGCTTAAAAAACAAATGCAGATGTGACCTCACCTTGGAATTAAATTTTTAAATAGACAAAACATTTAATGAAATGTAACACTATGTATGTAACACTGTCTTATCACCAGATTTTATTAATATATAAGAAGGATTGGCATACTTATTATTAACCTCACTTTTCTGAGAACTAAAATAGTTTCATGTAACAACACCCAGCAACTGAATAAATGGTGGACAAGAAAAACTTACCGAAAGTCAGCAAGCTGATATCGGGTTCCTCCACTGGTGCCCCCACCAGTACTACCTTCGGAAGATAGATTGCGAATCCAGTCTGGACCAAAATTCATTGAGTCAGTCATACTGAAAAGGAAAAAATTCTTCAATATAACCTCAAATACATTGTAACAAGTCAAGTGGGCATTATTAAAAGAAATTAGCCTTTAAATGAGATAGAAAATTTAAGCATACTATGAAGTCATATACTGGCATATTATACACAAAAATGGAGGTAACTATTTTTAGATACCAGAAACTATCAGTTCTAAATAGTAGAGGTTTACACAACACGTTAGTTGCCTACAATATGTTTTCCTCGAGCAAAGCTAGATACGTTCTTCACAAAGCATGAATAGCAAGGCCCCAGGCCTATAGTCTAGGTGGCACTTAAAAATGCAACTTTATGGTTTTCCCACAACGATTCTACCAGTATAAAGCAACATCCTCCTGATCTTTCATTATTAAATTATTATTTATGAAATATATTTTCCAAATGATTGGGCATTTACCTGAATTTTTCGTTTTTACACTTGATAAAATGCGATCAACATAAATGGCTGCAGCGAAATTGTAGGTTATCGCGCATGTGCCTGTATGTCAAACAACTTAACAACACCAAACTACCTAGATTTGAATTGAAGTCGCCCTCCATAATATCAAAAAAATAGATCATTAAGAAAAATGTTTGCTGTATGTATTTTCTTTATGTACCAATTCGATTTGCTTCTAATTGCTACACTAAAAAATTGAATCCCTATGCATAAACATTTCATTCTTATGAATACCCTCATTCCTATGTACAGAGATATATACATAGTGAGCACAAAAAGCATGCAGAATACGGATACAAAAATAGTTTAGGTTATCAAAATATTTGGTGTTCCACTTGTAAAGTGGAAAAAGAAAACAAACCACGAATCATAAAAAAGGGGTTGATTATCAAAATCGTTTAATTGTTAAAATTTACATCTTAGTAGAGCAGGAAGGTAAAATTTACGTTTTAATGAAACAGGAACACTTGGAAACGAAAAAGTTTCTTAATTATTTGGATTTTTTCTTAATTAGTATAATTTAGGAGGCAGTAACTTTTTTATTTGCATTGTGGACAAACATCTGCTTTTTTTAATTAGTAGACCACCCTTTTGTTGCAATGACTTATTTTCGTCATACTAAAATTTAAAGATAATTTTTAGTTAACATCAATTAGGAACTTACAATGATCTTATCTTATTACTTTATACAAGAAAATAAGAAATCTCAACACAATGATTAGATAACCACCTATTAATAACTACCTAGCAGAATTGATCAAATATGACAGTATCACAACAGTAAACAAATATTTTGTTTAAATAAAATTATATGAGTTCTTACATGATCTAAATAAGTGAGTCCTGTAAATTATTTAAGACTAAATTAAATATTTTTATAGTTTTTATTAAAGATTCTTATAATTATTAAACTTATTATTTACCAGTTTTACATTATTTTTTTTATACTTTCGGCTGGGGGAATTTGAGGTTCTTGATATTTTTCGTAGCAAAGCATGGGACCCACATCATATTTTAGGGGTGATTACTAGGCTGTAATAACAAAAAAAACTTATGAAATATGTTTTAAAAAATATGATTTAAAAAAACTTTGCCTCCAGATTATATTGGAAACGGCATGCAAAATATAGACATCCAAAAAAAAACGTCATCAAAATAGGCCAAGAAAAAAAGACGTATTTCTATTCTTATTGGAATTTATAACCTTATTTACTTGTCAAAACTGTCACATCATATGACAGTTTACAAATTGTGACAGTCAATTGTCAAAAGTTTGACATAACCGAAAAGCTTAGACATGACTGCTATTTCTATATCTCTCGTTCATAGCCAGAGTTGATGACATTTTTTTTGGATGTCTATTTGCAAAATATATTTTTTTCAAAATCATCAAGTAATTACAAAATATTTTTATACTTTTGAAATTTCAAGGTCAGTAAAGGATCTGATTATTTGAATTTTTATTTCATCCCAGCATTTCGCATTTGAAATTTTAAAACAGCTGTATCTTGAAATTAAAATTTTACAAAAAATACATGAATAAAAAGTTTTTATATTCACCTGGTAATTCCGAAAAAAAAAATCACAAATATTTTGCAAGCCCTTTCCAAGATAATCTGGGAGGCAGACGTTTGTTAAAAACGGTTTTTGCGTTTTGAAAAGTTTCGTTTAAAGATAATAGCCATTGTTTTGCACAGATTTATAGCGTTTTGTCATTACAGCCTTTTGTCTAGGTCTAGTAATCACCCCTTAAAATATGACGGGTCTCAAGTTTTGTTTTGTAAATTCGAGAATCTCAAATTCCACCAGAGGTCACTGCTTTCCTGGCATCCTGATGATCCCAGAACGAATGAGAGTCATTTTCTCAATTTGATGTGAAGAAGCAATTGCCGATGTTGTAAACTTTTTTTTACTTTCCTGCAGTGGCAGCTGGTGGAATTTTATATTCTTGATTTTTCGTAACAAAGCATAGAACCCACATTTTATGGAGACATCCAAAAAAAATGTCATCAACTCTGGCTATGAACGAGAGAGATGGAAATAGCGGTCATGTCTAAGCTTTTCGGTTATGTCAAACTTTTGACAAGTGACTGTCACAATTTGTGAAATAAACAATGGCTGTCATATGAAGTGACAGTGTTGACAAGTAAATAAGGTTATAAATTCGATTAAGAATAGAAATACGTATTTTTTTTCTCGGCCAACTTTGATGACGTTTTTTTTGGATGTCTATATTTTAGGGGGCGATTAAATCTAAGTAGGCTATAATAATATAATGAAGCAAAAAAACTTCAAACAAAACTTGGGAAAGACGTTTCAAAAAATCTCTTTTCTCATCAATTCTTCACATCTAGTGAAGAAGCAATTGGCAATGTTGTAAACTTTTTCTTGCTCATGAAAATGTACAGAATATTTTTTTTTCTTATACCTCTATGAAAAACAGCATTTTTCTCACACTTTACACAACTACAAAGTTATGTATTGTTCATACCCGTGAGAAATCATTTCTCACAGTTCATTTCCCACACCTGAACATTAGGGTGGCCCAAAAATTTTAAAAATTTTTTTTATTCGTGTCTCGCGTGAAAATATGTTAATTTTTCATGTTATAAACACGCCCATAAAGAATCTTAAATAAAAAAAAAATTTAGAGGTTGCTCAAGATTTTTAAAAATTTTCAAAATCGTCAAAAATTGAATTATTTCTTTTGTATTTTTTTTCCTCGTCATATTATTTTGTAGGTTGAAAAAAAAATCGATTCTGAAAATTTGAAATCCATATTTTTATTTCTTAAGGTCACTCATATTTTTTTTAGTTTTCAAAGTAGTGTACCTAAAATGTTTTCGGGCAATCTCTAAATATAAACATTAACAAACTAATTATTTTTTTTATTGAATTTGGCGTATATAAAGAATAGAAATAACACGAGACACTTAAAAAATTTCTCGAGACAAAATTGACTACCCCACATTGTAAGTACCAAATGTTTATAATTTTTTAATTCATCTAGTTTTTATAAATTTTTTAAATGTCTCGTGTTTAATTTCTATTCTTTTGTACATCAAATTCAATAAAAAAATAATTAGGTCGTTAATATTTATATTAACAAATTTTTCACTCCTGAGAAATTAGGCATTTTCTGCACTTGTTGCACAATATACTATTACAATACTCCTTTTTTTACTTATTAAGCTTTTAAGTATAGACATCCAAAAAAACGTCATCAACTCTGGCTATTAACGAGAGAGATGGAAATAGCGGTCATGTCTAAGCTTTTCGGTTATGTCAAACTTTTGACAAGTGATTGTCACAATTTGTAAAATAAACAATGGCTGTCATATGATGTGACAGTCTTGACAAGTAAATAAGGTTATAAATTCGATCAAGAATAGAAATACGTCTTTTTTTCTCGGCCAACTTTGATGACGTTTTTTTTGGATGTCTCCATATTATTGTATTTTTTTACCAGATGTCAGATGTACCTTTAAACAAGTTAATTCCTAAGCATGGCCAAATTATGCATCTCAAAAAAGCAAAAACAAGTCATAGTACTACTATACCCTTAACTTGTATTTTTAACATAGACATCCCAAAAAAACATCAACTCTAGCTATGAAGGAGAGAGATGGAAATAGCGGTCATGTCTAAGCACCGTATTTACCTGTAATCATGAGATATAAATATGTTTTGTTAAACTAATTCAGTTAACATTAGCATTAAGAATGACCTTCAATCGTCGATAACCGCACACATAAAGATGTAATTTTTTTTTCTTTCCCCTTTAAATTTCCTTTTCCCCTTTTTCCCCCCCTTTTTTTTTTCCTCTCCTTTATTTTTGGTTGGGGGTTCCCCCCCTCCCCCCCTTTTTCCCCCTTTCCCCCCCCCCTTCTTTTTTTTTTTTTTCCCCTTTTTTTTTTTTTTTTCACCGAGATTTAGAGTCTGTTCTAAATCTCGGTGTGTCTAAGCTTTTTGGTTATGTCAAACTTTTGACAAGTGAGGAGATGTCACAATTTGTAAAATAAACAATGGCTGCCATATGATGTGACAGTCTTGACAAGTAAATAAGGTTATATTAAGAATATAAATACGTCTTTTTTTTTCTCGGCCAACTTTGATGACGTTTTTTTTAGATGTCTATTATACCAAATAAAATACTTTAAATGTAAAAATAACTTTATTCAACAATAAACACACTAGCTATTATCTAAGTTATCCCGTTTTTATCCTATCATTAATCTGTTTACTACTCATACTAGCAGATTTGCTACTTGATTTTTTTTTCTTCGCTTTTTTATTAGATTTTTTTATGTCTTTTAAGCAATTTTTCCTCTTCCTCATCTGGGTCCAGACCTTCCAATATCCACTTTTTTCCTCTTGTTGATTAGCTTCTTCTCATAAAAGTCTCCCTCATCAAGTTTTATATAAGCCTCGCTTTTTGTAACAGAAACCTGTGTAAAAATCTTGCTCACTTCGCTTTCTAAAATAAGAATAACATAAGATTAAACCCCAACACAAACTGATATCATTACCATCCAGTTTAAATTCTGTTAACTTTGTGTTTATAAGTTTCTCTATAGCTTGCAGCAAGCTAATGTCGTAGGGAGTGACCAACGTAATAGCTTTTCCTATTCTGCCGGCTCTAGCAGTCCTCCCAACTCTATGAATATACTCTTTGGGAATTTTCGGAACAGAATGATTTATTACCAGCTCAATTGTTGGTATATCCAGTCCTCTGCTGGCCACATCTGTTGCTAATAGCATTTTTACGGTGTTGCTTTTAAATTTTGCCAGTGCCGCCAGTCTCTGCCGCTGAGGTATCATGGCGTGAAGTGCAACATTTTCAAAGCCAACCTCATTTAATGTCATCGATAGTACTTGACAATTTCTAAAATTTAGTGTAATTAAAATAAGGAAAATAAGAGTACCGACAAAAATATAGGTATGTAGGTAAAAACCGCTTCAAAAAGAAAATATATATATGCACTAAACGATACCAATAAAGTTTTAATGATTTAATTTCTTATTGTGGCATCTCCATATACTTGTGGCATTTTTAAACGATAAACATACCAAAACAGACACTTCTGTCATAACCAATTTCGGGGAAACTACATGTAATAAAATAAAAATAAAAAATAATTCACATAAGGCATCTGTATACTATATCAGCCTAATGTAATGTTGTACACTGCCTCATAGGGTTGCCACCTCTCCGGGCCTTGGAGACGATCTTTGGGCCTCAAGCCTTACGCAAATTTCTCCGGGCCAAGGGGATTTACAGATATTTTCTTTAATTGTACTTAAACTCCTGTAGAGTAAACACAGGTTTACATGTTTACATGTTTTACCACCATCTACCAGCCTGCGGGTCAACGTTCGACGTCAGTCGTTCTCTATTATTTTAAAGGGACGAACCAAAGAGACGACAACCTCTTCACAGCACAAAAAAGAGAACACTGTCAGGTGTGTGGCGGTAAAAATCTTAGTTCTCTCGAATAATTTATTGAAAACGCTGTATACCTTTTTTCAATGGAACCGTCTGCAAAGAAAAAACAACCTACCTCTGTAGTTTTCATGACAGATGGTTTCAGGATCCTAATAATAAGTCGTGGTTAACCAAAACTGACAATATTACATGCACGAAATATAGTGTTACATATTTACAGTCAAACATGACGGTGAAAGAGCAATTAAAAAACATTCAAATAGTGAGTATCATAAAAAAACAGGAAAAACCATTGCATTAAACAAACTTATGTCAGCTTTTTACACTTCTTAAAATTACAGAGTTTAAATATCCCACTTCCCCCCCCCTCTCTGCCCTCTGACTGAAAATCTCCGGGCAAGGCATAGGTCCGAGGTGGCAATCCTACTGCCTCAGTACATGTGGAATGTATGACATGCAGAAACAGGCCACAATATTACAACTCGTTCATGTGTAAAACTTTAATTCCAGAAAATTTTGTCTCATACCTCGTGTATATATTAAGAAAATAAAATTAGAGGAGAAAATAACAATAATATAGAAACTTACTTGCATGTATCTGTGAAAATCATAATATTTCCTTTATCATGTTTGCTCTTGTATTCTCTGATAACTTCGACAAGGTACGCATCTTTCACGTCTTTAGGGCAAAGAACGTAATGTTGTTCCAGCTGTTCCACAGTAGCAGTGTCTGAAGGAGCTTCGTAAAGGGATACTTCTTTACTTGTGACTTCTTTCAGTTTTTGCAAAGTATCGGTTATAGTAGCGGAAAAAAATAAATTTTGTCGCAACTTGGGTAAATTACTAAAAATCGTTTTTATTTGTTCATCAAAATGGCCGCTAAGAAGTCTATCGGCCTCATCAAGGACTAGAAATTTTATTCGGGATAATGTAAAATTTTTACAACTTTCCAAATGATCGGCTAGACGACCTGGTGTGGCCACTACAATATGAGGGTGCTTAGATAACTGAATTCCCTGTTCTACCATATCTACACCTAAAACATATAGCAATATTATTTAAGTTCAAAAATCATTTATAAGATATAACTACCTCCAACAATAACACAGTACTTTAAATTCATTGGCTTCCCAACAACTGCAAACTGATCACCTATTTGATAAGCTAATTCCCTTGTGGGGGTTAAAACCAGTGCAAAAATTCCATAGGGATCTTCACACAGTTTCTGAATAATTGGCAACGCAAAAGCTAATGTCTTACCGCTACCTGTTTTTGCAGCCCCAATGCAATCTTTGCCATTCAAAATTTCTGGAATACAGTTTGACTGAATTGGTGTAGGGCTCTTTACTCCTGAAAGAATGATGAAAAACATTAATTGATGACTGAGTTCAGTCCATCAGGGACATACCAATACTTGCACATTGTCTTATAATCCAGTTGTTTAATTGTAAATCGGTAAAGTTGACTTTATCAGCCATATGAATACCACAAACGTGTTAATGGAAATGATCCGTAACGATGCCAAATAAATACAAATTTAAAAAAAAATAACCTAAAATTCTATATAGGATAAAATAAATTTATACCACATATACACTGGACCACAGATATACACTGGACATCCGCATCCGCATATCCGAACCATAGAAATAGGGGGAATAGAATGGCCACTGCATAAAGAAACCAAATTTCTTTATGGGCCACTGGTATTGCAATGATCATAGGTAAAAGAAGAGATAGATGGAACTCTCTCATAGAATTAAATGAAACCGTGAAGCGCCATCTCTTGAATTAGTCTCAAACTAATTTTAACTAATATGGCGGATGGCGCTATATTCAAAAATAAAATACAGTTTGCGGACTCTTAAGAGTTCCATTATGGACAAAACGTATGTATATAAGAATAGCATAATCATATTTGGTTACATAAAGTTTTTTATCGTTATCTGGCATAAACTAAATATGATTTTGCTATTCTTGTCATATAATATATATACGTTTCGTCCATAAGGGAACACTTATAAAAGTCCACAAACTGTATTTGAAACCGTTCCTCAAGAAATAATGTCTAAAAAATACATTTTAAAGACATGCTGTGATGAAAAAGGAGGATATTTGAGATATTGAAACCATTAAATACCAAAATCAATTGTTTTAGATGTAAGATTCCTTTATTCACAACCACATTTATACGCATTCACAATCACATTTATACACAAGACACAATCACATTTAAGTATAAATTATTTCCAACTAGCCTTTTATATAAACTAAAAAAAAAGAAGTAAATGCATAACTTTCTTTACATGAAATTTCATTTATAACAAACATCTGGTACCAGTTCTAGTTCTCCTTCTTTTAATGTAATATTAACTCAACTAATTACTGTCTCAAATAAGAATATATAATACCCAATAAACAAATAAAACACAAAAGAAATTAACACATGGAAACAAATTAAACACAAAACTACAAAACTTATGGTGGCACTTCACTTGGCGTAGCGTATTCGTATATTTGTTGTATTTGCCCAAAAACGGCGAAGTGTAAAGAAGCTAGTTCGCTATAATTGCTTTATTTGTACAAATAACGCGAATAGCGCTAACAGCAAATACGCGTTTCCATCCGTTGTTGGTTTTCAATGCCACATCAAAGAAGTCAAAT
>JAPWTK010000471.1:27500-120000 GCA_029963805.1 Aromia moschata
TCTCGGGCATGCGCGTAAGACTCGAAGTAGTTACGAGAGAGAGACAGACGCATATATGTCTGCACCGTGGTGATTTCGCCAATCTCCAGACCCTTCTAGCAATATAGGAGTACACTCGAACCCCTCTTGAGTCGCCAAATCCGTGCATTATTACCTCGCTAAAGTCGCAAATATTCTTAAGTCGCGAAATTTATCCTCTCTTAAGTCGCGATCATAATTTCAATTTTTTCGTGTTTTAGCTGCAAAAAAGAAATATTTAGAGATCTACCACAGCACTTGTTATAACGAAAAATGAGCCAACTGAACGAAAAATCAATGTACGTATACCCAGTCGTGCGTGACAAAGTTCAATTTTCCACTTGAATGAATATTTTAAAGATTAAATATTTTTAAAAGACACCTAACCTATTTTGAATCAATAAATGTATTACACAATCATTTTTTTCAATAAAAATTGTACATATTCATGCGAGAATCCAATTTCCAAACGTAGTTCTAAAACTTTTACAGGCGGCGACTTAACCGGGACGGTTTCGCGACCTACTAGAGGGAAACGTGGTGAAATAACAGAGGATGTAAATTAAGCGAAGGTGAAATAAGAGGGGTTCGAGTGTATTAGATATATGGTTAAAACACAAAAAAAGTTGAGGTTATGATCGCGACTTAAGAGAGGCAAAATTTCGCGACTTAAGCGAGGTAATGATGCACGGATTTGGCGATTTAAGAGGGGTTCGAGTGTACCTCTTTTTTTCTCGTAAAGCAGCTGTTCAGAGCAGAGAGTGGATTGTATTTTTGTGCTTTGTAATCTGTAGAACTGTGTTGTGTCAGCAAGTTTGTTCCTGAGTAATAATAATAATTACATAATTACTAATATAATAATAATTACCAAATAATGAGTTTTATAACAGTTTTTGGTATTTACTAATTAACTATATATTCACGGTTTTCTTTTGTTTCTTTACGTGAGTATAATAATTGTGTGATTCCCACGTCGGTGATTGTCGATTGGGTGTTTTTCATGTTTGGTTTCACGCCATAGGTAGTTTTCCCAAGAAGTATTTTCCACGTCAGTAATTACAACTTGCTGGATAAAATATTTCTACTTTAAAAAAATATTTGTAGTTAAGATAAGATTAAAAGAAAATTGAGGTGTTCTTGTGGTTGATGTAAGCAAAATGAGTAAAACACCTATTTCAATTTTGCAAGAAATAATGGTTCAAAGAAAACTTCGCTTACCAGAATATTTCACAGAAAGCTGCGACACGCCTGGCATTGGTTTTAAATGTACTGTAAAAGTTAATCAACTGTGTACTTGTGGTTATGGACAGACGAAAAAGGATGCCAAGCAAAATAGTGCACAAAAGGCGTTGGAACTAATGGGTTTGATTGGAAAAACGGACATGCCTGTATCTGCTCTTAGTAAAGTTACTCCTCGACCCATGCCTAATGTGCCACATCTGAATTATGTGGGAAAGTTGAATGAATATGCCTCAACAAACGGAGTGCCATATCCCACTTATAATGATAGTGTTATACCAATAAATGGAGTTTTTTTAACACATTGCCAATTTTTAAATTTTATAACGGATGGAACAGGACTGAAAAAAAAAGATGCCAAACAAGATGCATCTAGAAAGATGTTAGAACTGTGAGTATTAAAGATATTTATATAATCAGTAATTAGAATATATATTATTTGACAAGTTTTTAAATTATCCGAAAGATTTATTGGGTCTTCTTTGGTTGTACGAAGAACTAAAATTTCGGATAATCAAGAATGATGTTTAAGGATGTTGAAGGATTGTTAGGTATATATGTATGGAAAATTTGGAGAAAACAAATTGATATGTAAATATGCAGGTGATAAACAAAACGACTTTATTTAAGCTTTATTTTGTAACTTGTTTTACTTTAGTTTATTAAGTATACGTGTGTATAATATACATGATCTAATATGTACTTAGTTATCCACATAATGGAACAGGTTTGAAGAAGTCATCTATTTTTTCCTACCCACACTTCACTATTGGTAAAAGTTGCTCTCTAAACTTCCTCAATACTACCCTCTGGTGAAAAAAAGCAACACGTTCTGAGCATTTAGATAATTGAGGTTTGAATAATAGAGTTTCTCGTGGAACTAGATATTTAGTTTTCATATTTTTTGGTAAATTGTTTTTTCATTATGGCATTATAAATGAAAAATAGGTAGAAAGTATCTTAGTATACTTAGGTGTTTACATAATTATGAGGATTAGTTGTGATACATTACAACTATTACGATATTATTGTGATTCATGTTGTACACCAACCTTACATAACCATTAACCTAGGTGTTCTATATATTTGAGGCCTGCCATTTCACAATGTAAATGCCATTTTAGGTACAAAAATAAGTTGTAAGTGCCGTGCTTTGTTATCCTTTTTTTTTATTTAATTTACACTAGAAATATGCATAGTGCACGTCAATACTTTGTAAGTGCCAACCATAAAGAAACCAAATAAGAGGGTTCGATTCCATGTTGATTTATGGAAACACCACACTAGCACCATCTGTCGGACATCTGGACTCGGAAAACGTTTTTTAACTGCAGAAAACTGCAGTTTATATACCTTTTCGACTACAACTTTCCTGAAAATCCGAGAGATGGCAGCTTAGTAGTTCAGAACGCTGTATCCAGGCGGTAAATTCAAATTTTATAATATAAGAATATATGCTGTCAAAATTACAATAAATTTAACATTTACACTAAAACTAGCTGCAGTTGATTAGCAATTTATAATTGTTTCCAGACATCATCACTACAGCTTGTTTTAGTGTAAATGAAAATTAATTATAAATTTTTGACAGCATAAATTCAATGTTATATGTCACTTATATATGTATATACAAATTGGAAATTAAATTAATAACAATATGATTACTTAATATACTTACCGTTTAGACGCCAGTCTATAGAAACAAATTTTGATAAAATGTAGATAGTTACACATGTTTCGAACTATTTGGTTCTCTTCAGTACGATGTACTACTGAACACAGATTAAAATGGTAAGATTATTATTAGGTATTTGTTAAATCATTTATTATCCATCATTATTAAAAGTATATATTGACATATATACAGAGTGTAACACTATCAAGTGTTTAAATATCAGTAGAATCGTAGACATATGTATCTATCTTCACTACCAAAATAAAATAGAACTACCAGTACTAAGAAATAAAATTTGAAGTGCGAAGAAAATTTGAAGATAAATAAATATGAGCAGTAATGCATTCTATAGTACCTACTGCAAAATTTAAATTAAAACATTCTCATAAAACCTGTTACGAAAAGTAAATTCTATAGAAATAACAAATAAATAATAATTAAATAATAAATAAATAAATACATAACCTGTATTCCAATGAAATTGACAATGACTAGAAAATTAAAATAGATCCTAATTATGCCTCGTGCCTGCACGAATTTGGAAAAACGATTTATTTTTAAATGAAGGATTTCTAATATTTCTGTAAAATATACTTTTACAATTTGGTGCATGACAATGATACGCATTTTTACCTGGACAACTCGTTTTTAAATACTGGTAAGAAAAAGTGGCAAAAAGGTAATTCGAAGACATTAAAAACTTGTCAAAATACTTACATAAATATTTAGTGCAAAATACTTCCAACAAACACCCAAAAGGAAAAGGTAACATTACCGATACATTAAAATAAGAACCTAACCTCACACATACATCCAGGCATTAATTAATAAAAACTGTTGTTCGTTGTTAGTTGTTACATATCTCCAGACGGTATAGATGTAGCAGAGGGCACTGCGAACTCACCAGAAGCATATTCTTTTGTATTTGTGAATATGATTCCAGCCAATCACAATTTCAATTTTAGTTATCTAATTCACTAATCATTGTATTTTTGTATTTGCGAAAGAACACAGTTACAAATATTTGTTTAACTTTTATTATGGCGCCATCTAGGTGATTTTTGGAGAATCAGTCTAAAGTAGATTTCTTTAATTTTATTACTCGAGTCCAGAAATCCGCTGGGGGGCGCTCTGAACGTGTTTCCAGTTAGGGCTATTTAATAAAATACTCTTATTTGGTTTCTTTATGGTGCCAACCATCTGGCACTTACGTGGCATGATTTAATATTTGATGTCTATTGTAACATAGATGATGAAACATTGCACAGGAAAAGAAAAGAAAATGAATAAAAAATGTGAAAACAAACAAAACATTGAATTAAGAATAAACCACTTTTTTTCTTCTGTGAAATTTAAAGAATGGGAGGTACTTGCAACGTTTTGCAATAGCAGACATTATTTATCTTTTCGTTGTCGCCATAAAATTTTGTTTTATTTCACGCTGTTTAGAAAAATAAGAGCTAATTACAAAATGCGATGATTAAACACAGTTTTATAATAGTTATAACTTATAATTAAGCTACAATGTTTCTTTTCTACAAAACAATTTGTGATTGTGTTGCACATAGTATACAATCTGTGTTATGTTATAAAAGAAACTACTAAATATGTTTCAGTCTACGAACTGAGGATGTAACTGCAACACTATTAGCAGAGAAAGTGAAAGGAGTGAAAATAGAAGATTTAAATACCTTAAATCAAGAAATACTTGCTAGGTACGAAAATTTCTCCACTGAAAAGGAAACTGTTTCCAAAGCAGTAGAGATCAAAGCTATACCGAACTTAAAAGTGAGTACTAGTCTTTTTTATTTATTCGTATTATGAAACTATACAAGCAATTTTATTTTTCACGGACTTTATCCGAAATTAAATACAACACATAAACTTATTGCATTTTTTGTTTACTTTGCCCTATAACAATCACACATAAATATTGGTTTAAATATAAAAGAGTTATAAAGATTATCAAAGTTATTCTAATGAGTTATTAAAAACTAGAGACCCGCCCCGGCTTCGCACGGTTTACGACATCACATTAGAAACCTCTAAAATTATCAGTGTTTCTCTACTATATTATACATGTATTATACATATAAACCTTCCTCTTGAATAGCTCTATCTATTAAAAAAAAACGCATCAAAATCCATTGCGTAGTTTTAAAGATCTAAGCATACATAGGTAGGGACAGACAGCGGGAAGCGACTTTGTTTTATACTATGTTATGATTATGTAGGCTATTGTTACTTATTTTCAATAAAACCAATATTTTAGGAGAAAGTTCAGACGTTGGAAGAATTAAAATGTGTAATGGAAAGTTACGGCCATAAGCACACCATAGAGACTTTTCAGACTAAACCTTACATCATGATGATGAAGATCGAGGGTAGCACTGCCACAATTATGGGTTGTGGGAATACTAAAGAAAAGGCGTTGCATGATTTATATGAGACAGCGGTCCAAATGTTTGGTCATGGTTTTTCATTATGAATGTTTCTGTACCATTCTCTTACACATTAAAAATTTACAAGAGCAAGTATCCCCTACTTTAAAAAATACATTTGTATAAAATGGAATGAAGATAAATGTTCAATTTATCTTCATTCCTCTCTGATACAAATTTTACAAACATCTAAAACTAGAGTTGCTTGTTCCTAGGTCTATGTAATACATTTACTTATTTTACTTCATGTTATAATTTGAGATTACCAGTGGCGGACGGTGGAATTTGACATTCTCGTATTTTTGTAAGGAGGCATGGGATCCACACCATAATTTAGGGTGTGGTTACTAGACCTAAGTAGAAGGCTAAATGGCAAAAAAATTTCAGGGTAAACTTGCAAAAATTGTTAAAACGTTTGTTGTTGCGAAATATATTTTTTTTTCATAATCACCGAGTAGGGTCAATGCGCCTGTTGCCGGCCAGTTAAGTTACTATCGAATTTAAAAAAAATCGTATTTTTGTTACCTATCACCATTTTATAATTTTCGGGACACAAAATGATACTTTAATATTATTTGAATCGAGATTTGACCTCACCGGATAAATTAAGCAATCAAAATATATTCTGGGTTAAATTATGTAAAAAAAGCAACATTTTCCCCATTTTCGGCCATGTTGTTACTTTAAGTCGGCCAGGAAGATACCTACTTTCGGCCGCCGGCCAACAACAGACCCATCTTTTGACCACTATAATTGATACAGCTCGGCCAGGTACCTGCCTGTTATCGGCCGCCGGTCGGAAAAACGACTATACCTCGGCCGCTCTTAAGTTTAGATGGCCAATGACATTTGGTAAATTAAACGGTTAAAACAAAAAATAGGTAATAAGTTTTAATATATATTTTCTATAAAGAGTAAAACAAAGATAAAATAAAATATGATTCTAAATAATATTAAATAAAATATAATAGTTAATAAAATAACAAACTAAACTAGGTTTAAAAAAAAATTAG
This sequence comes from Aromia moschata, assembly GCA_029963805.1. Lineage (NCBI taxonomy): Eukaryota > Metazoa > Arthropoda > Insecta > Coleoptera > Cerambycidae > Aromia > Aromia moschata. The sequence continues at coordinate 33,887 of JAPWTK010000471.1, forward strand.
CAAATGTCGCACTTGTAGTCCCTCTCTGCTGCCACAGAGTAAGGTAGATCTTTGAGTTCTGTACAACATTTTAGGTGAAACCACCTTGGACAAAAATCACAGCCGATATTCCTTTCAGCCTCTTCCTCGGCATCGCTGACTAATTCATCATCACACAAAGAACAATTAATTTGTTTCTTTTTAAGCGTATCCGGAACTTGTTTTTTTGCAACAATTTTTCTCATTTTTCCTGTCTTTGGTTTTTTGTTTACTTTCTTTAACCCCCCGCTCCTCTTTCCTTTTTTGTTTCTCATTCAGTTTGCGTTTGGCTTCATTTTCTTTTTTAGCGTAATACTCCCTCCATGCTTCGCCGGAAATGGCACTAGGTAATTTTTCTTTGGCCTCTTTTTTCTTGTCCTGTGCTGCAGGAAACACCAGATGTTGCTTAAATGCGCCTTGCAGGGAAAGTAGTGGTTCTCGTTCATTATTATGCGCGTTGGGACATGAAGCTGTTTCCTCAGCTGGTTGCACCACACCATTTGTCACTGAAATGGGTACAGTTTCTTCCACTTCAGTTGTTTTGGGCGAAGAATATGGTATGGCAAGATTTGTTGAAGCTGTAGATACATTCTCCAGATGTTCATTTATTACGCCTTTAAAGGAGTTTAAATCCATTTTTAATGGCAATTGTCATGTCAGAAGATTGTAAAGCCTCATTGAAAATTGGACAGAAATTTACTTTTGTAACACTTCTGTTTACATTTTCTGGCTTGCTCTGCCATTGGGCAATCGTATTTTTCCACTGCTGCTTCAATGGGCGAAACACGCTTACATCGGCGGGTTGCAGCATGTGCGTTGTATTCGGTGGAAGCGCATAAAGTATAATCTTATTTGCAGCGCAAAATTCACTCAGTGGCAAACTCATATGAGACCTGTGCCCATCTACCAATACCAGGATAGGTCTCTTTAATTTATTCTCATCGACCCACTTATTGAAGTCATTGGCGATATATTCGAAAAATACATCAGACCGCATCCATCCGCTCTCAGATTTTCCGAGCACCCACGACGGCGGCATGTTTTCTACTATCACCTTCGGCGGTCTAACGTATGGGAGAATCACCAGAGGGGGGCATATTTTTCCATCAGCCGCAAAAACTACCAATACCGTGATATTATCCTTATCAGACCCGGTTTTTATTTTATATAAATTTTTATACCCTCGAGGACCCAAAACTTTGCCCGTTTTAGGGCACAGTGGGAATCCTTGATTCATCGCCATTGAATATTCTGGAAGGGTCATCCAAGATATCTATACAATTATTCTGGGTTAAATACATTCTCAAATTTTTGAACCATAGCCGTATTGACTCTTCGGTAATTAATGCCCTTGCTTTAGTAATGGTCTCTGCCTCCCTCAGAGATATTTCTGGGTGCCGCTTTAAGAAATTTAGGTACCATTTCTGTCCCGACTTGCCGTCTGTAAATAAAGTTTCTTTTCCACATTCTTTTAAAATATTTTGTACAGTCGATATCAAATCAATTTTTCTTATGGGAAATCCACATTTAGCAATATTGATTAACCACTGGACAATCTCATTTTCCCCCAGTGACTGTTAAGCGTGGTGGTGGTCCCGTTTTCATGGGAATTTCAGGAACTTTTCCCTTTAACCTATCTTGCAAGGTTGTTTTGGGTACGGCGAATTCCCTACTAGCTTCCTTGACGCCCATACCATTTTCCTGGATTTGAATAAGCGCCCTCCTAAGAGCATCTTGGGAGTACGTAAACATTTTCCGCTTCGTTTTCTGTGTTTTTGTCTGCTTTTTTTGCTACTTTGTTTATTTTAGGAGCCATCTAGACAGACCAAGAAAATTTAAATAAAATATGACCAAAAATGGACCTATAGTCAGCCGCATATTCCGCATAAATAAACAAGTGGCCGACAACACAATCACTTCTCGGCCATAACAAATCAAGTTGTTATGTTTACTTTTCATTAAAAATAGTTGGGCTGGCCGAAAACTGGATAGGAAATTTAATATAGGTTTCTAAAGACGAAGACGCATAGTCCCTAAGAAATAATCATTCTTATCGGAGGAAAAGAGATAGAATGTAAATATACTCTCCTTCCCGGTTTTCGGCCACCTGGCCGAGAAACGGATTTGTACATTTTTTGATATACCGGTTACCGGCCACCCAAAAATTAAAGCTAGGTTATATTATTTACTTTCATTTTCTTGCTTAAATTGTAGCTTATTATATACACTTTTGCATCACTGCACTATAGAACATATAAAGTGGTTATTAATAAATATACTTACTATTTTCTGTCCGATATCCCACTAATTTCACACAAACTTTCCCAGCAACAGTGGTTTCCCGCCAAACACACACACCTGTTTCTGCCCACTGTAGTTATTCTATGACTCGCAAGATGTCGCAATTTGGCCGTTGTCTGTCAAAAAGGTGGCCGATAATAGGGTCGTATTTTTTTATCTGTTTTTAGCAAACCTATACTTATTTTCATCAGTTTATTAAGATTGTGGTCGAGAACAGGGAGTGGCCGGCTAACAGGCGCATTGACCCTATATACAAAGTCTTTTTATACTTATGATTTTCTTGACATTTTGAGATTTTACAATAGTTGTATCTTTAAGCAAAATCAGAATTTTGCAAAAATATAAAAAGACTGTATTTACTCGGTGATTATGAAAAAAAAATTTACAAATATTTTGCAAGCCACTTCCAAGATGTCATTTTTGAAAAAAAAATTTCACTTTTCACTGTTTCACACTTCAAAAAGTTTTCCTTGCAGATTTTTTTGCCATTATAGCCTTCTACTTAGGTCTAGTAACCACCCCTAAACTATGGTGTGGGTCCCATACCTCCTTACTAAAATATGAGTATATCAAATTCTACCGGCCGCCACCGGTAATCCAAAATTTGATAACAATGAAAACATATTTCACATAAAAGTGATATTTGTATTGTAGAATTTTATACATTTCTATATTTATATACGTACTATATAATTGTTTTATTTATATTGGATATATTTGACCTGTTATTTGTGTAATAGCTGTTGAATGGTTTGAATGTTGTTTAGGTATGTTAATTAATTATTTTGTATGTGAAATTGTTAAAACAAGATTGAATTCATGAAGTCAAGAATCCACTACGTAGATGTGGAAGTAAAAATCAAAAATGAAGTTTTGTCTTCCATTGTCATCCATGCCCAAATCATACAAATAAATTACAACTGCTTTTTTTTGGTAAAGAATTGTTTCTTAATATTGCTTTATTTTTACATCGTATTATTCTAGAGTAGCTATTTTTTTTTTTTTTTTTTTGTGCCTTGGATTTTATTTTTATTTCTTATCTGTTAAAAACTCAAGTATTTGGAACGATAAAATATTGATATTGTCATACCTGAAATTTTTACATATAGGTTCTATATTTTGCTGTTTATATTTTTTGTTTTATTTTATATAATGAATCATGTTTTACACTCCCTCAATTCTTTTATCGGTTGCTAGCTTTATCTGTTATATATTTTTTTGTTTAATTTTTATATCACTCATAAATATTACTTGCACCTAGATTAAATCTTAATCAGACATATTAAAATACACACACGGACAAAATATCAGTATTACCCATGAAAAAGTAATAACAAATATGATTTAAAAACAATATTGTTAAAATATATACATTAATTTCATAATTTTGAAATAAAAATGAAATTTTAATAGGGTTTAATTAAATATATGTATACCAGCCCTCTAAATGCTTTTCCATGTGTAAAAACTTTAGTATATATGTATTATTTAAATATATGTATACACGGTGGAGACTTTAACTGGAATATATTCGCTAGCGGGGTGGTGAATGATTTTTCAAAAAATTCCCGAGACACGTCAACTTTTAAATGTATTTACCTACATTTTGCAAGTAATATGAAAAAATATAGCCCCTTCAGGGGTGGCTGAAACCACCCTCGACATGATTTTTTCAAATGCAACCCTATGGCTTGTGACCCCTCATTATAAAGCTGGTGGAAAGAGGAATCCAACGCACTGATCACATTTTAATTTTTAGTATGCTTGTAGGGTTGCATACAATTAAAACAATTTATAAATTAAATTTATTTTCAACGTAACAATTGTTCAAAATGTGCACCATTCACTTGTTGGCAGCATCCCAGTAGTCTGTGGTAGGTTTCGTCCCTTACATTATGCAACATTTGCGGTGTTATTTTTCCGATTTCCTCTCTTATCCTTTCCTGCAGATCTGCTATGTTGTTGGGTTTCTGAATGTAAACCCTACTTTTAAGATGTCCCCACAAAAAGAAATCCAGTGGTGTATCTGGAGATCTTGCTGGCCACTCAATATTACCTCGCCTCCCAATCCACCTACGGGGAAAAATTCTGTCCAGATACTGACGAACAATGGCAGCATAGTGTGGTGGGGCCCCATCTTGCTGAAACCATAACCTCTCGTCGGTCAAGTTAGGGTTTAAGGGGTTTGGAAATAAATGACATAGCACTGGCATTAGTTCGTGCTGGAGTAAACGCAAGTACCTTGCTCCATTAAGAGTGTCATCATAAGAAAAATGGTCCTACAATTCTTCTTGTATTATTCCGGCCCACACATTAGTTTTCTGTGGGCGCTGAGTATGAAGTTCCCTCATCCAATGGGGGTTCTCTTCAGCCCAGTAACGACAATTTTGGCGATTTACGTGCGCATTTAATGTAAAAGTAGCCTCGTCAGAGAAAAACTATCCACTCTGAAGATAACTGGTTTTGATCAATACAAGTCATCAATAAATCGCAAAATTCCACTCGTCGATCTGGATCATCTTCAAGTAGCTCTTGAACAGCTTGCATTTTATATGGGCGTTTTTTCTCATATTTAAGTATTTTTAAAACTGTTTTGTGATTAAGATTACTATCACGGGCCAGTTGACGGGCTGGAGTGATTGGATTTTCTTCTAGAGCAAGCAACAAATTCAACTTCGTGTCGTCATCAACAACAGCCTGCCTCTTACTCGGTACTTTCCTGACATGACCCATCTCTCGATATTGTGCCTCAATTTTACTAATGGTACCTTGATTTAGTGGTGGCAAGTCAGGATGCGTTTCTCGAAACAAGCGTAACAACTTCGCATTGAGTTCGCGCCCTATCACCATATCCAATCATCATCAAAATTTCGATTTTTAGTGATTCAGTTAAATAAGACATTTTCACCAATTTGAAATAACACTTCGTTTCAAATTCTGAATACAGCATACAAACTAAATTACTCTTTGCGGCCGTGTAAAAACACTAGCAAAAAATAACAAATATCAGTTGTGGCAAAAAATTGCCTGGAATTTTTTGTGGGGACATATGAAAAGTAAGGTTTACATTCCAAAACTAAACAACACACATTTTGAGTACGAAATTGTTGCGTTAAAAATAAATTAAACTATAAAATTACGTTTTAATTGTATGCAACCCTACAAACATACTAAAAATTAAAATTTGATCAGTGCGTTGGATTCGTTCCTATTTCCACCAGCTTTACAATGAGGGGTCACAAGCCATAGGGTTGCATTTGAAAAAATCATGTCGAGGGTGGTTTCAACCACCCCTGAAGGGCTATATTTTTCACATTACTTGCAAAATGTAGTTAAATACATTTAAACGTTGACGTGTCTCGGGAATATTTTGAAAAATCATTCACCACCCCGCTAGCGAATATATTCCAGTTAAAGTCTCCGTGTATATTTTGTAACCATTATTATACAAATTGAGATTTGTCTTTGGTGCCAAATAATAGCTAAAAGAAAAAAAAATTGGTGACGCATGCACAAATGTGCCATTGACCCTATAAGTACATTAGTTTTACAAAGAATTCAATTACAAAGAAAATGTGCCTTAGGGAACGTACCCATACCACGCGGACCCATTTTTGACAATTTTTTACCCCCCCCTCGGTGACCACCCGTAGTATATGCAATGCAAGACCCCCCCCTCTAGTTTTCACGTAGTAATCCATAAATATGGTTTTAAATCATTTTTTGCAAACAGAAAGTTAAAAAAAAATAATTTGGCTCATGTGCGTCAGTGTTGCCATCTGTAGGTTTAAAAAGCGCTAAACGCTGCGCGCCATATTTGAATATAGCTCAAAAAGGCGCGAGATTTCCCAAGAGGATATTGACTACGTGACGAAAACATAAGACCCCCCCCGCCCCTGTGACCAAGCGTGGTATTTTGAAGACCCCCCTCCCCCCCCTCCTGAACGGGTCACGTAGTATGGGTATGTTCCCCTTAAAAACAAAAATGGATATTAATTATTTTTCCAATTAAAATTATGCCGTTATTTAAATATTATCTAAAAAATTCACTTTTTAGTGTACTTAGTACCTGTATGTTTTATATGAGAGTACTTCATAAAAAATTCTAAATCAAATTCCTTGTAATCAAATATATATTTTTTTTAATGTGGTATTTCAAATTATATCTTATATTTTAATTGATATTTATATTTTAATAAAGTAATAAGATAAAGTCTATATTTTTTTATTGATTACATTTGTTAAGTGAACAATTTTAATACATTTGATGGAACTTTATGCTTCACCAGGGCCGTAGCTAGGTTGCTACTGCTGTCAGGGTCTTACTTTTTATAGCCAGGGCACGTCTTAAATTTTTGGGATCGGGACAAGGGGGGCACCCGGAAAACACAAAGGTGCGCCGGCAGGAGGGAAAATAGCGCCGTAGGCGAAAAATGTTTCAATGTTCAAGGTCACGTGTTTTCCTGGCATTTCAGAATTTCAATGAAAAAAATCATTTCTGCAAAAATATTGACTTTCCCAAGAATAATTTTTGAACTTTGATCCGGCCATAAAAATAATATAAACCTTGGCCGGGGGCTCACCGAGAAATTAAGGTGATTGTGTTTATAGAAAATGATATGTTTTGTTTTATATATTTTTCGAAAAATAAATAAATGGAATGGAACAATGAAATGTTTTAATAATTCTATCTAGTTTTACAAAAAACAGTAAATATCTATTAGATTTTTGTCTCTATTTTTAGAAGTCTTCTGTCAGGGCGAAATTCCGGCCTGCCGCCCTGGTCCGCCCCCACCTGGCTACGGCCCTGTACTTTACAGAAGGAAAACTGTGTAGATAAACCTACCAGACGTCCCGTTTTTTACGGGACCGTCCCTTTTTCAGAGATTTACGTCCTGCGTCCCCAAAATATTTGCGGGGATGGGTAGACCTCCCTTATTTCAATGTACTGCCTTTTTTTTCAATTAAAATGTACAGCAAAAGCGATTTTTAAATATTATTTTTGTTACTCTGTTATGAGACTATTTAGTTGTTTTGTTAATTTCTTTTATGTAGGTATGTACATTGTGCCTATACCTATCTATACCAAAAAATAAATATTTTATTTCTAGTCAACACCAAAAGCATTTTACTGTGGTGCATTTTCTTTCTTTCTGTGTAAAAAAATAGTACCGTCCCGTTTTTTTATGAAAAAAATGTGGTAGGTTTATGTCTAGGTTAACAGGATATTATATTTTTATTTATATATAATTACTGATGATGTATTTTACAGTCATCAAAAAGCAAGTGTAATGTTTGTCATGCAGGTTTTATCTTCATCCAATTTGGTGCAAGTAAAATAAGTTTTCAATTGTGTTTTCTTTAAAAAGGACTTTTGCAAGTGTTTCCTGTCGCTCTACATGGAGAATAAAGTCAGTAAATACATGTAAATAGACAAATGAAGTTAAAATTGTGAGTTATGAATATCTCATAAATTCTGAAGTTGTCACATTGTTACATGTAGTCTAATGAAAGTTCCATCATCGATAAAGCAACTTTTTAATTATAGAATTAATGGTGTCAGTTACACAATGGATCTTCTTCAGGTTTGACAGGTTGTAGTTATTCTTTGGAAAAGCGCAATGCAAAAATTTAAGTTTTCTTCCAAGAGCGCTTCGTTTTTCATTAAAAAAATATTTCGTATCTTCATTGACAAAATTTTCAAATACTTTTTTTATATATAAAACGAAGGGCTTTGCACTTTTCTGAAGAATAAGTAGAACCAATTAAACCTGAAAAAAAATCCATTGGCGTAGAAAGTGATATAAAAAGGGGGCACTGAACTCCTCATACGCACGCCACTGACTCTAACTAAAAAGCTTCTTTATCGATGAATGAGCTTTCATTAGACTACTTCACTTGTAAAATTAAAATCTTGTAGCTCTCACCATTATTGAATAAACAGAAAAAAAAAAATAGAAAAAAATTTAACTATGACCTTGTATGTCGAAATCTAAGCATTTCAGGACCTATGTTCGTGTAGAAAAACTATACAAATAGCTATTTCAGTATATTATATCAAAACTTATTTTTTTATTGCCTCGTATACACTGGCGAATTCCATAACCACGAGTGTATTGCAATTATAACCATTTTCTAGAAACTAATCTATATAAGACTCATTCCAACAGAAAATGACATTTCTGTTCTCTTACTTTTCCTTTTCCTAGGATGTAAATAAAGACAGTTAATTTGCTTTGCTTTTTATCTATTTTAGAATGCATGCAGTGTCACAATATGGAGGACTCAATGTCCTTGCAGAGCTGCTGCTGAAGGATAGTAAGATCTAATCCTCTTGGTACGGTCCCTGTCGATTTCTAACGTTTTCCTCTTCATCATGATTTCCCTTTCGAGAGTGCTGCGGGCTTTCATCAGGTTGGTCTGCGACAGTTCGGCCTGATTGAGTTGTGCCTGCAATGCCGCAATGTTCTCAGCAATGGATTTCACTTCTTCTATGAGGCTAAAAGAGGATAAAAATTGATACTGATATTCTTACTTGTCATTTCCAACTTGTTTTAGTTTTCTAATACCAGAAAACATTAAGGCACAATGTTACATGATCGTGTATTGAATGATCATTGACAACAAGTAGGTTTAAAAGCATAGCTTGCTTGGAGAAAGCTAAAGGACAATGACATGCTCCTTACCCAAAATGTGGCGCATCTCGGCAATTTTCAACTCTGGGTCTCAACAGACGACTGTCCAGTCTAGTTTGTGCCTTCTTCATTGGGTTGTCCATTCGTCTTATTGCTGCCCTCAAATCCCTTATTAGGTCCTCTACGTCTGCCAGCCTTTGAAGAACCTGCGAAAATATTTGATGCCTTCGCTTTGCTATTTGTTTACTGCAACCACAAGCACAGCTGCATAGCTTAGTGATCTTATGTTCTTTTGGTTTCAAAAAGATGTCCCAAGAAGCCTTGGCGACCTTTCAATCCAACTGTACGCTAACATTAAATATGTTTTTAGTTTTTGGCCATCTTGCAGGTTTACAATATTCTATGTAACCTGATATTTGATTTTATATTTGTTAAAAAAAGTTTTCCTTTGACATTTCTCAGTAGTATCACAGGGATCTACTAAGATGTCGACTACTAAAGATCTCCACCGAGACCTCTGACTACACAGATCTCAGTGGAGATCAGACAGATAATATTAAAGATCTCAGTGAATTTCACCAAGTCTCACTTAATTAACCAATCAAAATAAATAAAGTATTTCAGACAGGAGAAACACCTTTGGTTTTAAACTATTTCTCGTTAATTAGTTTTTGATGTTGTTATTGGAATACAGTACTAAAAAATTCATTCCACTTCAGATGGGTGACAAACTCATTTACCTATGTCTGATCATCTAAAGATGAGAGGAGGCTTAGGACGGAACTTTGTGTGACGGAACACCATGGCTAATGACTCGAGAACTCGAAATATGTTCATGTTAGACACGCGTGGGCAAAAAAGGTGTTAATTTCGTGAAATTGTAGTTTCTTCAACTATGTCAGTCTGTCTTATACCTGTTTAAGTTCATTTTCTAATTTACTGGTGACTTCCTCGGTGCAAGCGATACGTTTCGCCAGAGCCAACTCGACTTTGTCGGCTTGAGTACGCAGATCCCTTGCAGCATTGTTTAAGATGGCGTCTAAAGTGCCCCTAAGGGTGACTGAACGTTTTCGTGTCGCCTCACCTTCCATTAGTGTCTCCCTGGTGAAGTGTTCCCAAAAATCTGTCGTTGACTGTCTGGAAAAAGGATGTAGTCCAGTTAATGTTCCATGAAGTCCCGTCCCATGTTCCAAGAGGGGTAAGATTGTGTAGTCTCATTTAAAATTATACAAAAAACATTTTTTTGTCACAGTATAAGTCTTATACTGCTTATGAATAGCTGACTTACTCATCTGGAAAACACACGGCACCAGGCTTGAATAATAGAGTAGTTGAGCGATTGTTGAGCGCCACATTTATGCTGTCGATGTCATGAGATACGGTTTTGTCGCTCCAATCGACCTCCAGTCTCTGTTTGGCCGTCTTGTCTTCCTCCAGTTGTATCTCGATATCCTTGAGGGTTCGCGAGAAGATGTCCCTTATTTCGGAGCAGAGGGCCAGTTCCTTGATTAATTCGTCTTCTACCTCGTCTCGCACAAGTTCGGAGTCCATTCGCCCAGTTCTCCTTTCAAGACATTCTCCAGCTAAAAAAAAATGACTGCTCAGAAAAGTTCCATTATCTTTGATATTCGGAGTACCATCAGTTAGGACCACCAACTGTCAGGAAGGAACACTAGTGTGGTACACTGATGGATCCAAAGTGGACAGTGGAACTGGCGCAGGAATCTATGGTGAAAGACCCAGGTACAGAAAATATGAACCTCTAGGGGAATATGCCACAGTATTTCAGGCAGAGGTACATGCAATTGAACTATGCTTAAGGGAGGATATTGAAAGAGGATATAGAGGGAAAAAAATCCTCATACACTGACAGTCAGGCGGCCCTACAAGCTTTAGCATGTAAAAAAATAAAATCAAAATTGGTCTGGGATTGCCTAGAAACCCTCCAAGCTCTGGCAAACCATAACAAGGTAACACTTAAATGGGTACCAGGACATAAAGGGGTTGAAGGCAACGAAGAAGCAGATACCCTAGCGAGAAAGGGCTCTGCAACGACACTCATTGGTCCTGAACCAATGTGTGGTATACCAAAGTCCTTAGTGAGGCTCTGGTTGACTCGGTGGAAAAATAAAGAACACCAGTCTTACTGGAACCACATACCAGGACAAACAAACAGTAAATGGATGGTAAAAACACCATCAAAAGTACTGACCGACGAGATTCTGCGTTTAAGTAGAAATCAGATAAGGCTTGTCACGGGACTCATAACCGGGCACTGTCACCTTAGGAAACATCTACACAGAATGGGCATATATTTAGATGAACCTATTTGTAGACTGTGTAATGAGGAGGATGAAACATCCCGACATATTATATTAGAGTGCCCAGCACTAACACACTGGAGATACGGTCTTCTGGGAATAGAAAACCCCCAGGAGGCCTTTCCAAAGAAAAATCTTGTGAAAAGGCTACTAAACCTCATAAAAGTAACAAACCTATTCACATGAAATAACGATGTAAACTGGAAATACAATAAGCCTGAAGGCTGCAGTGTTGGAGGCAAAACAAACCCCAAACCAGACACATCGGAGGAAAAAAAAACATCAGTTAAATATTTGGAAAAATCACTGTGGATGAAATGGATATAGTGCCTGATAGTTACCTATAGATTCTGGTAGAGTCAGAACAGAACTGGCCTGCTTCAGTCTGCGCCTTTGCTCCTCCATAAAACCGATTTCCTCTGAAGCAGCAGCTATAGCTCTCTCCAGCTCACACTTCCACCTGTGAATCTCAGTTTGTCTCTGCTGCAGCCTCTTCGTGTTGTCTTCTTGGTTCTTGTCAACATCCGCTTGAGTTTGTTCCAAACACTGGCGTCCGTTCCAGTCTATTCTATATATCGGAGAAACAATGTACAGTATTTAAGGATATTTATTTTATATCTTTACATAGACAAATGTAGAAGTAAAGATAATACATTCATATAATATTAAGATGCTTCGACAGTATATTAAGTATCCTAGCTCTATTTTTATTGAACTAAACTCCATGAATTCAATGGATTTTTTTTTCAAAAAGATGCAAACATTCAACTTACAAATTGGCCTTGTGTTTTTCAGTATCCGATATGTCTAGTATCTCTTTGTTGTGTGCTCTCCAGTCTCCTTCGCTGTATCTCGCGATAGAATATTTATCTACAACTGGCCTGGTACCGGTAAGGCCCGATAGCGGACCCCAATCCACCCTTCCAGTGGCCCAGGGACCAATGGGGCCCATGTCGCCTTTTTCTTGAACTGGCAGCGCGTCTTGCGGCTGAGGAAGGTAACATGGTGGTCTGAAAAAAAATCCAGCACTGACATAATGTATAGCGAGTATAGCGTGTTTTATGAAATTAATAGCTAGCCAAGAAAATGGGAAGGCAGTAAGGCCTAAATGAAGGATAGAATAAGACAGGCAATTGCCACACCTATCAGGCACATTCCACTAAGCGGACGGGTCAGTGATTACATGGTGGGGCAATTCGCATTTGTTGGCGATTTTGTACCTTCCCTGTTTTAATGAGAACCCAGCCCACGTACTTCAGAAGGCAAGGACTGGAGTAGGGGTGTTCACTATGATTTGTGTACCGTCTATATCTGTCTCACTTAATGAATCTCTGTCTTTCTGTCTTAACTGTCTTTCTTCACATTTCGGGAGTAAAATTCATTAAACTCATGGTATATTGAATAGATAACGCTTACTAACGATAAGGTTTTTGTACTAATAACCCTACTATTAATAAATAAATAAATGTACTAAGCATTCTATTTGTTGTTTATAAAATGAGAATATTTTACTTGGTTTTGTCGTCCTCAACTGGCCGAAAGTCATTGGGCACAGGTGGCTTCGAAGAAGGATCAACTACGGCCGGATGGGCCCTTCCGGCAGTGGCGTGCATATCCGGGGAATCAACGCAAGGGCATACGCAGACGTGTTGGTCTTCGGCTGTGTTTTTTTAGGATGCCCTTTTTGGGTGTAGGCGGCGCCCCTGGAGCTATTTACGACAAAAAATAATTATGATAATAAAAAACTTAACAAACCAATGGATTTAATCAATTTTTTGTTCCAAATCACTTGTAAAGGGGACGTCATAGAAAGTCAATGAAATCGATAAACTGATTTCGTGCTAGTTATGCAGCAAGAATAATGCCAGAAACCAACACTAGTTTATCCTTGGAGTTTGAATTCACTCCATTAACTGCTTATTTCATTGTGGTCGCATTTCTTTCATAAAAACGAATATACCTTTATCCTTTAAAAAATTCTCGCAATCCTGACAGTCGATCTTATTTGGGTACTTCCCCGATTCGTCCTTGGGTAAGCAGCATTTGGGCTGGCAGCAAGACGCCGACGTTCTTAGAGTTTCCGAGCAAGGAGGAATGCCTCCCATGTACCTGTCATCGCCATCTTTGATGGGAGAAACAGTCAAGTCGGGATTTCGATCGGTGTAAGGGACTCCGAGGTTTTGTTCGTTAAGGTTAGTTGTTTCTTGGAACTTCACTCTGGGCTCTGGGGTAGTGTTTTTGGTCAAATAGTCGCGTGTTTCAGTCTGAGGGGGTTACACAATGAACTTTAAAGGGTTTTAATTTACTAGAAGCCAGGAATTTATGAAATAAGTTGTAGATACTGTGAACAAACAAAAAGTGCTTACATCGAAAATAGTAAATCCCTTTCGAAGTTGTTGGACTCGTATTAAAGGTCATTTTGAAAAAATTTTTCCTAGACATGAATAAAAGTTGAACCAAAAATATCACGAAAATTCAAAATTCTACCATCCTTAGTATCGTTTTCGTAAAAAATCACTGTTCCTGAAATTTTAATAAAACACAGAGAGATCTAGAGGGATATTAATCCTAAATTTTTGTTGGAGTAATGTGTGGCGTACAGGGCTTTTTTGAATTTTCGTGATATTTTTGGTTCAACTTTAGATTTTATTCACGTCTAGGAAATTTTTTTTCAAAATGATTCAGTTAGTCAAATAGATACACTGAAGATTTCCCTTTAATACGAGTCCAACAATATCGAAAGGGATTTACTATTTTCGAAATTATTTACGTTTCTTTGAAAGCATTGAAATTTTACTTTTTTTAGCGATATCTTTTCACACAATCGACATACCGCCTTCAACTTCGGCTTATTAGACGCAGAATATTACAAGCTATAATCCTGTCAGAAGCGAAAAAAAATCAATGCTGTAATACAAAAATTATCAGAATTTAAGCAAACTTCAACGAGTGGGTGTATGATAACTTTCGTTGCTGTACTGTATGTTTTGGCAACGTTTGACATTAACCATATATATAATTTTGACCACAACCAAACGGACGTTAACGGCTTAAAATGAAGTGGTATGTAGATGTACTTTTCAAAAATAATTTTTATCAACTTGCATATAGTCAAATATATTTCGTTTAGCCGCTAAAGGGCCTCAACATACCGAAAAAAATTGTAGTTCTTTTTTTAATAACTAAAACGCGTTTTAAACAATTAAAATTATGTTTTCTCTTAGCTAAATCATTCATTCATTCAATATGTTATTTTGCAAGAAGTAAAAAAGTTACCGTCAAAAAAGCAACCATTATTCACGCAATATCAAAATATTATTAGAAAACTACGTTCAACATCATTAATCATTACATTATCACAAGTGTATATCACTAAAATACATACCTAAATTGTAGGCCTAAAGCCGTATCCCAAAAATGGTCCAGATTGATAGCCGCATTATACAGTTATTAAAGACAAACTAAAATGTTTCCGGAATTTTGAGGCCCTAATTTCTCAACGAAGCAACGTTGGCTATATGCAAGTTGGCCGTTTCGTTTTCTTCCGGGTCGTCGAATCTCTGAATCACGTTGTACATTCAGTTCCCGGACAGCCTGTACTTAATCATTTTTTTTACGTATCGTATTTTCCCAATTTGCCCTATTTTCCTGTTATCTAGAACATCTTATATTTTTACCATTTTGTCACTTCAAAAAATGCGTTTTAACTGCTTCTTATTATTTTTAGACATTTATGAAATTTCGAAAATCTATTGTGTTAAATATTTTTTTTATTCTTATGATAATCACTTACTTTTCCAAAATGTGCTATATGTGGACAGGGACCACACGACCTGGGAGGATACTCCGCCATTTATTAGTTCATAGATAAAATTTTAGATTCACATAAAGACCGTTGTTGAATCGATAACAAAAATGTCAAAGTTACGTTTGATCAATGCCCAACTTTTCACAATTACAAACGACATATTGACAGGCTGATTCGAATACACAGTGTCTTAAAGAAAGGTAGAAAGGTTGAATTTTTTTTATAAATGGAACCTATTCATTAATAAAAAAATATTGCATGTTTCGGTAAACTTTAATTAAAACCTGCCATTTTACATTAAAACATTCTGTATATAATTTTAGTTCAAACTATCAAGAAAATTAAAAAAAAAAAATGATTCAAAATTCTAAGTATTAGTTATTTTTTGTATTTATTGTAGATTCAAGATTTTTTTATAAGTAATGTAAATAGTACATCTATTCAGATCCAGAATATAACAAAAACATTTTAGTTGATATAGCAAATACAAAATTAAATGATGGATGTACGAGGGGTTTAAATTAAGTAATGAGACTGGCAACGTAGCGCCCGATCTAGCAACACTGCGGAGACGGGACTTGGAAAGGCGGTAGGTTAACATGTAATGCACCTTCAGTATAAGTTTGTTAGAGTCATTTGTTTGTTCTTTGTGACTGTTTTCGTAAACCGTTTTTTTCTAGTGCTTGTTAAAAATGAGTGACATTAATTTTGAGCAACGGTGTGCTATCAGGTTTTGCTTCAGACTTGGACACAGCGCAACGGATACTTTTGCAAAACTTCAACACGCCTACGGAGACAGTATGTTTTCAAGAGCCTAGGTTTTCTGGTGGGTTAAGGCAGTCCCAGAAGTAAGAGGATCTATTGAAGATAAACCACGCAGCGGAAGGCCTTCATCTTCAAGAACCGATGAAAATATCAATACAATACGGGTTTTGTTCGGAAATTTTGTTCGTTCAGGTCGTCGGTTGATGACAAGAATGATTGAGGAAGAGTTAAATTTGAATCCAAACATCAAGAACAACTAGATGTTGCATCACGATAGTGCGCCTTGTCACACAGCCATTTCAGTAAACGAGTTTTTAGTCAGTAAAAATTTGCCTGTGGCTCCTCAGCCTCCTGATTCACCTGACTTGAGTCCTTGTGACTTTATTCTCTTTCTGTGACTTTATTCTCTTCCTGAGATTGAAAAATCAAGGGACGTCATTTCGGGACCTTAGAAAACATTCAAACAGCTGTAACCGACCCGATGAAGGCTATTCCAATATATGAGTTCCAGCACTGCTGTGAGGAATGGAAGAACCGTCTCCAGCGCTGTGCGGCTTCCCAAGGAAGTTATTTTGAAGGAGACAATACTGAATTGTAATTCTATTCGAAAAAAATAAAAAAACCAGTCTACTTAATTTATACACCTCCTAACTCACCGATTGGTAAGTTGTTGGTAAGTAACAGCTTAGACTGTGAGTTATTTTTCTACGTAGCATTTTTTTGTTGCTTCCTGTACTATGCGTAGTGGCTACATATTTAGTCTGTTGTTATTAGGGTCCGGAAATGTGCGCGTTAACGCATGAGCGGCAGTATACAACTCTATAATGATTAAAGTATAAACAGTATTTTCCAAGCTTCTAGTAAAATATGTACGCGTGTATTTCTTGCCCGTGCATTCGTACGTCACTGACCATCCCCGACAACGCGCCGGGACTCGCGTATGCGCAGTACGCGGTCTCTTTGCAGGAGACCAGAATAGTTAAACGCAGTTAAACACGCGTTATGGCAAACATTCCTAACCCTAGTTATTATATGATTTCTTTTTAGTTTAGCAGTATCTTAGGTTAGCTAAAAGAAAAGTTGGGACACATTTTTGTTTTACTGTTTTATTTTACGCACTTTTTTGATATAAATTACAGGGTGATTCTATTCTAAATGAATTATAAAAATTTTCCTTATCCTCCTTATACCTCGACTTGAGCAGATAACTTTTGGCCACTTCGTTAATGGTAAAGTTGTAGTTCATGGCGCCCAGTTGGCACCTTTCCAAGAATTTCGTGGTTTCCTCTATACTCTGCAGCCTACTATCTTCGTAAAAAGTTAGGGGTTTGAAGTATTCATACAGCCCTTTGAACTTCACCGCCTTTCTGTGACTAGGCGGTTTTTTCCTCAGTTTCCTCGTGTTAGCGTGGTCGTTTGTAGCTTCATTCGCTTCCTGGCTCGTGAAGACTTTCAATAATTTAGTAAAGAGGTTCTGACTGCGTTCCATTTCAGGAATCGTTTCCACTGATCTTGAACGGTTTGACCCTGACGTACCTTTAACAATAAAATAATGTTATTAAATTATCTCTAACCCACTTAATAGTTATTCCACATTTTTTTTTGTATATTCAACGCCATCTCTACCTAAAACAGAGTGATTCCTATGTTGAGTCATATTTTTAATGGCGTGTATAATTCTGTTCAAAGCAAACATTTTTTTCCAAATAACATTTTGCAAAAAATTCGAAAATAAAAAAAGTTGCCTTATTATTAATTTCGAAAATACGAGTAGCTCTTATCCTGTCTTGCCTTCAATTTAAGGAAAAGGTAAATTCGAAACACAGTATACTGATGTTTATGATATAGTTTTTGTGAATCATTTATTCCTAGTATTTTCTTATTTTAAACGTTTTTGTATTTAGAATTTCGGTGTACAATCTTCCCTTGAAATTTCCAGTAGGACTGGATGAGTGATATTTTCGAAATAAATAATAAGGCAACTTTTTTTATTTTCGAGTTTTTTGAAAAATGTTATTTGGAAAAAATGTTTGCTTTGCATAGTTCTATTAGCTGTTAAAATATATGACTCATCTTACGAATCACCCTGTATAACTCCTATATACCGTGTTGAAACTAAAGTCGGCACCATTGCTAACTTAGTTATTATAACAGATACGATTTCACAGAATGATACGTACATAATTGTAGTTTTTTTTGTACTTGAGATGTAAAAAAAAACGATAATTGAATGATGGTGTCACGTGATGCATTTGTGCAAAACGGTAACATCTGGCGGAATTTGAAATTCTCGTATTTTCGTAAGGAATCATGGGACACACACCAGATTTTAAGGGGTTATTGCTAGACCCAAATAGAAGGCTTAGAATAGCAAACAATTTCAAACGAAACTTGTGAAAAAACTTGAAAGAGTCCAAAAAATCTTGTAAACGGACTGCAAAGTATGTGAAATCTTCTTTTCATTAATATCATGTGGATATAAAAACTTTTTATACTTATGGTTTTTGTAAAATTTTCTTAAAGTTAGAACTATTATTAATCTCACAAACGAAATTCTGGTATGAAATAAAACTTAACATTTCCATGGCAGATCTCGAAATTCCGAAAAATACACGAGAATAATAAGACTTTGTACATATGTATATAGCTGATGATATATTATAGAATAAATATTTTGACCGACAACAGATTTTAGGGGGTTATTGCTAGATCCAAATAGAAGGCTAGAGTAGCAACAAAAATTCAAACTAAACTTAAAAAAAATTAATAGATAAGCTTTTGTTTTCCATATCGAAGTCGATTTTTTTTTTTCGAAAAACTAAACAGCCGTAAAATAATAAATCCAATATCTGTAATTGCAACTTTCACGAAAACGGTTAAGTTTTCGAACTTTGAACAATAATAAGATTATTTTTTAACTATTTTCAATATGGTGTAACTAGAGTCTAAGAATTATGGGCGAAAAACGAATCAAGTTTCAGGTTAACTACCTTTCAGTTTTAAGTGCGATACCTAAATAAGAATCTTGCCGACTATTTGCATCCTAAGAGTGAGCGTTCATGTCAAATTTAAAAAGTTTATCTCTACACATGACGGAAGAAATAAATTAAAAATGGAAACTTTGAAGGGCTGTAGCCTACAGGGATGTGTAATTGCGTATAGGTGGACAAGTTTAAGTTGTGTTAAATCGACATAATTTTGATTCAGGAACACGCTGTTAAATTTATGATATACCTTTTAAGAACACCCTGTATATCTGATTATGATCGAAAATATCCTAATATATTATGATATTTTAGAGGTTCCGCAACCCCTCAAATTTTAGCACCAACCGCCATTGACGGTGCAAAAGATTTTGGAAAATATTTACCTGGGAAAAAACAGGGAGGAGGCTGCTGCCAACCCCACCTTCATGATATCGCTTATGGCATGTAGATAAATATACTAGAATAGCTACATTGGTGTTGAATTTTTTTTCAATAAAATGTAATGTATTTACATATACTAGACTGCCTCGAAATAGGTCTTCTAAACGTTTGGATTTGATATTCCGGTATTTTGTTCAGTAACTTAGCGATAATGTCCCCTATGTATGGCAAAAACGGCGTATTTTTCGACATGATGTAGAAAGTTTTCTGGTACGTTGGCATCCTCGGATCTCGGTACAGTCTGCATAAGTGTTCAAAAATTCTGAAAAAATAGTCAGCATCAGAGATACGTAAGTCAAATTAAGCAGCAAACGATCATTTTTTCAAGTATCAAACGTTGACAAGTTATCAATATCAGTGTTGATTTTCGTGATCATTGTTTAGGAATTTTGGGCAAGACAGAGTCGAACTGAGGGGGAATACAAGTTTTGTATTATATTATGGTATTGACATTTGACTACAGCTTCTCGTATTATAAAATCAATGCTATTAATTCAATTTTAAATTCGTCTCTAAAACGTCGCCCAAAATTCCGATGTTCATATCGATGATCACAAGAAGATACAATACTTGTAAATACTTGAACTTCGTCACCTTTACTTTCAACAGATGATGTCTTTTAATAAATTGTTGAATAAGACTAGTCATAAATAAATAAATACCAATGATTACATGTATACAGAGATAGTAGGTCAAGGACAAAAAATATTTTCTGTATTAGCGAATAAACTACGACTATAAACGTTACTTGGTATTTGGAGGCATGTTTCTTCCTTATGTAGGCCCAGGTCCGTCTCAATCTGTACATGGCAGGGCTCTGAAGTCCGCTTAGTACTGTCCTGCAAGACTGAAAATTCGATATCCTGTGACATTTGTCCGCTACGTTTATGAATCGTGCCATAAGTCTTGCCCTTGCCTACAAAAAAAATTATCTATGCAGTTGCGACCGGTGGAATTTGACATGCTCGTATTTCCGTAAGTAGGCATAGGACCCACACCATATTTTAGGGGTGGTTACTAGACCTAAGTAGAAGGCTGTAATGGCAAAAAATATTCAGGGAAAACTCCAAAAATGGCTGCCTCCGGGCAGATCTTGGAAACGGCTTGCAAAATATTGACAACATATTTTTTTTTATCACCGAGTAAATACAATTTTTTTATAGTTGTGATTTTTGCAAAATTCTTATTTTCCTTAAAGATACAACTATTGTAAAATCTTACAGATGAAATGTTGTGATGAAATAAAAATTCTAATTTCCATAACTTTTACAGATCTCAAAATTTCAAGAAAACCGCAAGTTTAAAAAAATTGCATTTACTCGGTGATTATGAAAAAAAAATATTTGAAATTGTGAAAAATATATGAAGATTTTTTTGCCATTATAGCCTTCTACTTAAGTCTAATAACCACCCCCTTATGGTGTGGGTCACATGCCTCCTTACGAAAATACGAGCATGTCAAATTCCACCGACCGCCATTGAGCTATGGCGTTTTTAGATTATACAGAATTTCACAGCTACACCGAAAACAATAAAAACGATGTACCAAACTAAAAAACGACGACAGGAAGTTACTATGAACGATGTATTTTTTTAAAGTTCTTTACCACATGCAAGTAGGGTAAACTAGCGCATTGTCTAAATACAACGAGATGTAAGTATAAACCTGTATATAAAATATTCTGGTAAGTTCGTCTTTTACGTTTATAATAAACATGGATAGGTACGTAGTTTTATGTTTTTTTATAAAGCTTAGTTATTACATTTTTACATAACATTTATAAGTAAAATAAATGAAACAATTGTATTTTTTTAGTTGGAATTATGCATGCTGTTCATGGTTTTTATGTCTACTATTAGTTTCAGATCTACTATACTGTTCATAGGTTCTTTCGAGACTTCGTTTTCTAATAAACTGCTATTAGCCTAGGAAAAATAGCCAAAATAGGTCCAATTTTTCAAAAAATTCCTCAAGCGTTAAAAAAATTGATAATTAGGAAAAAAATAGTGTAATATGAGTGCACTAGTTTTGGATCAAATCGGTTTGTAGGAACATAACCAAAAAAATTCATAAACGTGTGAAAAACCGTTCTTTTCACTTTTTAAGTACAAAAAAAAATTATTTCAGAAAAACAAAAAATAGCACGTTATAGCGCTTAAAAAGAAGAAAATGAGTTTTTACAAATTAAAATCGGTTCACTACTTTTTTGCAAAAAAAAATAAAAACCTTCGAAAATTGCCGTTTTTTTACTATCTAATTACTCGGCCTACGAAAGTCGTAGGCCGAAAATCCGTAGTGACCAAATTGTAACTCTTTTCGGCGGCTACATACAGTAAAAGTTTTATCAAAAAACGTTCATAACTTGTAAATTCATAAAAAGTAGTTCATAAAAATGTAAAAAAAGGTGTTTTCAAAAAATGGCCCAGCAATTGTCAATAACAGTCCTACGGTAATTTTTCACTACGGTAATAATAAAGTGCGTTTGGTTCGTGAAGAGGTGTTCAACAATCATACAATGGACCAAGTTTGTCAAATTTGAGGAAGTATCTCAAAAACTACATTGAAAACCGGGCTGTTTTGCGTTTAGGGCGCTCGGACGCTCGAGCGAAGGGGGAAACGTCGCATGGTGGGGGAACTCTCTCAATTCGAGCGCACGAAAGCAGTCGCGCCAAGCAATCGAGAGTTCCCCCACCATGCGGCCCTTCCCCTTCGCTCGAGCGTCCGAGCGCTCTAAACGCAAAACAGCCCGGTTTTCAATGTCCTTTTTTGAGACACTTCCTCAAATTTGACAAACTTGGTCCATTGTATGATTGTAGAGCACCTCTTCACGAACCAAACGCACTTTGAAAAATTACCGTAGGACTGTTATTGACAATTGCCGGGCCGTTTTTTCGAAAACACCTTTTTTTTACATTTTTTTCGAATTGCGCCAAAAGTTATGAATACGTTTTGATAAAACTTTTACTGTAAGTAGTCGCCGAAAAGAGCTATAATTTGGTCATTCGCGGAAGTCTCTACGACTTTCGTAGGCCGAGTAATTAGATAGTAAAAAAAGGGCAATTTTCGACGGTTTTTAATTCTATTTTTGCAAAAAGTTGTGAACCGATTTTAATTTTTAATAACTGATTTTCTTCGTCTTTTTAAGCGCTTATAACGTGCTATTTTTAGTTTTTTCTGAAATACTTTTTTTTGGTAGTTAAAGAGTGAAAATAAAGCGGGTTTTCACACGTTTATGATTTTTTTGGTTATGTTCCTACCAAGAAGTCTAGAACTAAGGAGACCGAAATCATTCGGTATCTAGGGATCAAATCTGTCCGCCTCCAGGAAGCGCTGTAAACAGTAATGTACTCGATGTCACGTGATGAGCGGCGGACCACATTTGAATGTTTTTCAAATTATCATAGAAAACCATGCTATGGTTTTATATGACATTTATCATTAAGCTGTCAAAGCTTACATGCCGTTTGGCTTTAGCAAAAATACATACAAAATAAATATGGTTCGAAAGTGCTGTGTTGCATTGTGTGATATAAGAAGCGGTACGAATAACCGAACGTTATTTCAAATTACTGATGTATGTATGAAACGAAATATTTTCCTTTGTTGTATTGTTAACGTTGAAGCACGTAACATGAAATATTTTGAGGGTCATTGTTCAGATAAGCCACTTTTGTAATTTTAGCGTTTTTTTTTTTTTTTCGTCAGATACCCAGAAAACAGTAATATACACTATGTTTGACCACCAAAATCGTGCGCAAAGTAAAGAAACATCCAAAAAAAACGTCATAAACTCTGGCTATGAACGAGAGAGATAGAAATAGCGGTCATGCCTAAGCTTTTCGGTTATGTCAAACTTTTGACAAGTGACTGTCACAATTTGTAAAATAAACAATAGCTATCATATGATGTGACAGTTTTGAGAAGTAAATAAGGTTATAAATTCGAATAAGAATAGAAATACGTCTTTTTTTCTTGGCCAACTTTGATGACGTTTTTTTTGGATGTCTCTATAGTATTAGTCCCACAAGTTAACGGGAAAAGGGAGCGAATAGGTGCTGGGTGGGTAAAATAACGCGTAAATAGTGATTTTTTCATTTCGCATGTATCTGTGAAATTTCCCTTGCTCTTTTAGACACGTATCTCTGTAAAGGTTTCACAATAACATTGCATTTCCACATTTACGTACCTACAATTTTCCTTACCCTTTTATACGAGTTCAGACTATTGCGCAGTACCGACCGTGAAAATTTATTAAAACATTACACAATGACTTTGAAAAGCTTAATTTTTGGACGATGTTGACCTTTGACATGAAAAATATCGAGCGTCTGTCAAATGTATTCGCACCACGGACACTCACACGGACTCTAACCTCTAACGCACACAGATTAGTACAGAACCACAGTATACGTATAGATATCTGTTTATATACCGTAGCAACCAGGGTACACTACTGTTTACAGCGCCTCTGGAGGCGGACATATTCGAGCCCGTCGCGTTATATAGCGAAAAGCCGGAGTTTGGTCTCCTTAGTTCTAGTCTTCTTGGTTCCTACAAACCGATTTGATCCAAAAACTAGTGCACTCAAATTGCACTATTTTTTACCCATTTATCAATTTTTTTTTTTAACGCTTGAGGAATTTTTTCCTAGGCTATTTTGTATTTTATTACATGAGTTCTAATATTTTTCCGCCTTCAATAATATTTTTCCTTAGCGACACCATCTTATCTCGATCTTTTCTACGCGGTACCTAGCTGTTCATTTCTCAAAACCGAGAATAAAAATTAAGAGGTAAGTATTTTTAAGACCTTTACTCACTTACTCTTTCAGATTCGTCCTTGAGCACTTCGGAAGCTATCAGACAACTTATCCTGTGAGAAAACGCAATTACTGCCGACACGTTGGGCGTGTTCTTGGCGGACTGCTGCCAGACGAGCGTCGCCAGCTCGTCGGAGGATATTTTCAGGAATAATTCCTTGTCGATCATTGTGAGCTGTTCGGCGAGAGTGGTGGAGTCGAAGTCCCAGGCGGTCACGGTGAGGTCCGCTTTCAGCGTCCTCTTGATGTACGCCATGGGGGACTCTTGGGGTTGCCTCTGAGGGTCTGTAAGGAATTACCATTTGTAAGATGTAGAGGATATGTACAGAAGATAGAGATGGTATAGAAGGTTCAGGAGCTACAGAAGATACAAAGGATGCGAAATACTTACACAGAGAACTGAAGATACTGAAAATAGAGAAGTTAGAGGAGATGTAGAAGGAACGTAAGATACAGAAGATACAGGAGAGATAGAAGAAATAGGAGATATAATCCACTTTTAGGACTCGAAATTCTGCAAATTTATTATTTACAAGGGAGGTCTCAGCTTTTGAAACTATGAGTGCATAATTTGAAACATTGAAAGTGAAGGCGTAGGTACTTTTCATCTTTTACCTACGTATCAGAGATGCAATGGCAGCTACAGCTTCTGCCCAAAAATAAAATTCTAGCTATATGCCGGGAACCACAAAAAAGATGGCAATACGAATCAAGAACTGAAAAAAGGGAAACAATAACACAGCGCACAAAAACAAAAAAGCATTCTGTGCATCAGACTGAAATCAAATCTGACCTCAGTCTTGCCTCTACACATCAGGATTTTTTTACAGTCAAAAACACCCCAGAAAATCCATGAAATCGTTGGTATTTTTTACTGTTTAATGTTTTATTTGTGAGACTTCTAATTCTACAGTTTGTAGTCCTTGTCATAATTTCTGTTGTTTAATTTAACTAACGAAGAATAGGTTTAATTATGGTTACGCGTAAATCTCAGTTTAGTTAACAGATTTTAAATGGAAATTGTCTTTATAATTTTCAAATGAGAGAGTTCTATGGATTGAGTTTAAAATATAATACCTGGGTGTTAAGGTTTGGTACCAGTGGCGGTTGGTGATATTTCAGTTACCCATATCTTGAAAACGACGCATGGGACCAACTTCACTTTTTAGGTGATGATTAGAGTTAGTGCAAGCGCGGAGTGTAACAGGACCGTAGTCAGTTTACGAATGAAAATGTTAATATGTTCACAGAAACTATGTTGCATCATAGTACATTATTAAATATTATTAGTTATTAGCAAGCGCGAATGTCACAGGACCGACACTGTGCATGTCCTGCCCTTGACTTGTTGACCTTCACAGCTCACAGCTGACTTGCATTACGAAAACTGCGCTAGCAATTTTAGTTATTTATGGCACGCTATAACAGACAGTCGCCGGTATTGCATCGCGTTGATACGCTTCGTTTTTACGTATTCGGCGTGTGTGTAAATAACTTTATAAATATTAATAATAATTATTAGTTGAGGGGAGAAGTGAATAAACTGAGGGTACCATGCTAAAGGTGAAAAGAAATAGACGGGAAGTATTTCAAACGTGGTTTGACAGTGATCCCAAGGGTTTTAGGGACATACGTATTCAAGGAAATGACCTTTTTTTGTACTGTGTGTGAACGCATTATATATTCTTCAGATAAAACTAAAGTACCAAGACATCTGAAAAGCCATGCCTCGTCCAGCGCCGACGACTCCGTATTTTACAACTTACAGAAGCCTTTGTTGCAAGCAATATTCCATTAAACAAACTAGAGAACCCCAAGCTACGTACGTTTTTAGAAAAAATATATGGACCAAAAAATTCCTCATGAAAGTACGTTAAGACTTGCATATGTCGATTACAACAATGTAGTGACATCAATACGCGAAGACATTGCGGACATTTGTGTATTTTATTATAGACGAAGTACGATGCTTGCGGGCGTTCAGTAGCAATTTTTGAATTGGTGCGTTAAAAAGTGACACTGCTAGTGATAGCCACCTACTAGCTTCTAAGGTTTGGGATAAAACTAATCACAAAACGTTTGTCGGGTAGTGTTGCCATTGTTACGTGTTATATTAATTTATGTAGGTATTTTATCCTTGACTTAACCGTACTATTTGGTAAAAATAGTACAATGTCGCTACATAATTTATGTAAACATATTAATATTTTCATTCATTAACTGACTACGGTCATGTTACACTCCGCGCTCGCACGAACTCTAGTGATGACTATACACATCTTACAGAAATGATTTATTGTGAAAAAAACCGTCAGCAAAGTTTGCAAAAAATTATCAAAAAAAACTGCAGAACATAACGCTCTGTGGAATATTTGCAGTATATATTTTTTTCATAATCTAGAAACAAATATAAGGAGAGGATTTTTGATTTGTTTTATATAAATTTTATTTAAATATTTTTTTTTCAAAAAAGTTATGGCCATTTCATTTTAATTTTATAGGAACATTTTGTTTCCCAAAATTAAAATGGCCATAACTTTTCGAAAAAAAATTTTTTTGTAACAAATCGAAAAACCTCTCCTTATATTTGTTTCTAGCTTATGAAAAAAAAATATACAGCAAATATTCCACAGAGCGTTACTGAGATCCCAGTGTGTTCTGCAGTTTTTTTTGAAAATATTTTCGCAAACTTTGCTGACGTTTTTTTTCACTATATATCTTTTCTGTAAAAGGTGTATAGTCATCACCTAAAATGTGAGGTGGGTCCCATGCGTCATTTTCAAGATATGGGGGCTAACTGAAATATCACCAACCGCCACTCTTTGGTACACTTTGTTGGCCCTTATTACAAATAGAAAGTACGTGCCTTTTAATTTTCAATACTCTCTGCATAGATTCTTCAACATTGATAATTTGATTCATCAGAAGTAATTGAATATCACTTTCATCTAGATGTCAAATGTAAATTCAGAAAAGTGGAAGTTGAAAATTGGAATGACCTTACAAATTACCGTATTCCTTTATTTAACCTCGAAGTCTGAATTTTACATATTTGTTGCTCATTATACACATGATGTATTACTCATACTCACCCAAATCTGAAATTTCTTGGGCGCGAGTACCGAACATGCTGTGAATGAAACCCTGTTTTCTTTTTCTGTTCCTCTTGAAATATCTTTCGTCCGTAGACTCTTCGTCTGTGTCCCTTAACGGTTTTGAAATCCCATAGAATTTTCGTAGAAATTTTCTTTTGCATTTTCGGCCTAAACAAGACAGTTCAGGAAAAAATAAATGGCATAGAAAGATATATATGGGGCATTTCACGCCAACTAAGTGAGGTAAAAAAAAATTGTGTTTGAAACATATCAGAATCGATAGTACTTGCTAAGAAAGTAACTTCCCTAAAATTTTAGATTTTTTGAGCCACAAGGAGAGGGATGGTGAGGGTGAGAAAACACAAATTTTCGTTTCGACTCTTTCAACTTTCAATTCTTCTCGGTAAACAAATGAAAAACATTAAAAAAAAGGTTGCAATGGTTTTCGATGTGTTTTTTTTTGCGTAGAATACGATAAAAATATTTTTAAAATTATTGGGGGTAGTTTTCACCCTTATTTTGAGGATTTAAAGTGTAAAATCGAAATTTCGAAAACTATGACACGATATTTTTTTCAATTTTTTTTATTTAGTTTCTTTGTTTTTGTACTTTCGATTAATTTTTAATTCATAATGGGCGTCGACCAGGAACTGGCCCAAAAAAACGGCCCAAAGGTGAAAAAAACGTGGTAATTTCTCATCCTGTGACATAGTAAATGGCAAGTGAATAATATATTCCAAGGTTTTTGGGGTCGCTGATTACGAATCTAACGTCAGATTTTCAAAAAACAAAAATGGCGGATCCAGTAGGGCAGTCAACTTTTAAAAAATGGCTACATTTTGAAATTTACAAAATACCATCGTATTCTACGGGAAATTTCTACGGGGGAAAGTCGAAAATGTATGTTGCGAATTTTTTTCAAGAGCCAAAAACCTTGGTTAAAAAACCTTTTTTTATCAAGAAAAAATTCATAACTTTGAAATGTTGGTAATACCGTATTTACTATTAAAGGTTTAAATTATTCTTTTTTAACTGGGTTTAAGATCTTTATTAACTACTATAAATATGAAATACATAAAAAAAGTTAACGTATAACACAATTTATATAAATTTAAACAATTTATAGTTTATGTATGAGCTGGAATCGGAGTAAACTTTTGCTCTTATGCAACCATCATTTAAAGCAATTAAACAATGTTTTTGCTGTAAGTTTTTTATTCTTTTACTGCACTCGAACCTTTTATTTAATTTTTCCACGCGTTCGGGCATACAAGTTAGTCACCTTCAACGGCTAGTTTATTTACATGAAGAATTACGTATTGTTAAATTCTCTACGTATAGATAACTAGCCTAGATAAGTATATGTTTATAGTAGCCTGTATTTACTATTTTTGTTAAAAATATTAGATTAAGAAACAAACAAAGAATACATGTGAGAACTTAATGTATGTACATATTTTTAAATTTCAAAATTTAGCAATTTTTGAAAAATTGATCGTTACATTGGATCCACCACCTTATCTTTTGAAAATCTCATGTCAGATTTGTAATCAGCGATTCTAAGAACGTACGAGATGTCGATTAATTGTTTTAAAAAATATCTTAAACCCAGTTAAAAAAGAATAATTTAAACCTTTAATAGTAAATACGGTATTACTAACATTTCAACTTTATGATTTTTTTCTTGATAACGGTGGCTCTTGACAAAAATTCGTCACACACATTTTCGACTTAAAATTTCCCGTAGAATACGATGGTATTTTTTTAAATTTCAAAATTTAGCCATTTTTTAAAAGTTGACTGCCATACTAGATCCGCTATTTTGTTTTTAAAATCTGATGTTAGATTCGTAATCAGCGACCCCAAAAACCTTGGAATATATTATTCACTTGCCATTTACTATCTCACAGGATGAGAAAATACGCTAAAACCGCGTTTTTTCACCTTTTGGGCCAGTTCCTGGTCGACGCCCATTATGAATTAAAAATTAATCGAAAGTACAAAAAACAAAGAAAGAAATTAAATAAAACAAATTGAAAAAACATCGTGTCATAGTTTTCGAAATTTCGATTTTAAACTTTCAATCCTCAAAATAAGGGTGAAAACTACCCCCAATCATTTTGAAAATATTTTTATCGTATTCTACGCAAAAAAAACACATCGAAAACCATTGCAACCTTTTTTTTAATGTTTTTCATTTGTTTACTGAGAACAATTGAAAGTTTAGAGTCGAAACGAAAATTTGTGTATTCTCACCCTCACCATCCCTCTCCTTATGGCTCAAAAAAATCTAAAATTTTAGGGAAGTTACTTTCTTAGCAAGTACTATCGATTATGATATGTTTCAAACACAATTTTTTTTGACCTCACTTAGTTGGCGTGAAATGCCCCATATATGTATATAGGTATATACCTTCTCTTTTTAAAAGAGCCTCGTGGTAATCTAGAATCCTTTTCATGTGTTTCTGCAACTCCCTCGTAAGAATCTTTCGCCGATTTTGGCCTGTACCAATAGTCGGGTGTCCAAAAATATATTACAGGTCGTCTCGGGGCATTTCTGGAATGGTATATAACGTAACATGGCGTATTTGTTAGTTTTAAGCATACGATCTTAAAAGCAAGGCGTTCCTGAAATAATATATGCGTATTCTCCAATCTAACAATAAGGAAAAAAATGCTGAATGGAAGAAATATATTCGTTTTAGCCTTCAGAAAAATTGTTTTAAATAAAAGTTTCTTCTACATAAGACAAGGGCGTAGCCAGTATTTATCTTTGGGGGGGGGGGCGCCCAATGCAGATTAAACAAAAAAGCCAAAAAAAAAGGTCAGTAGAGGCAACGGCAACCGCAATCCCCCGAGTATTTTGGTTTTTACTTGACCCTTTGGGGGGGGGGGCGAATGGGGACTGAATGGCTACGCTCTTGACATAAGATTTGATAAAAATAACAACTTCACAAAATCAACTTTAAGGGAGTATTCCAATGTGTCAGGTGTTTTTTGCATTTTCCGATAGTTGTTGGTCATAGAATTAATATATCACAGTCGATTTAGGCGATTCCTACCTTTTTGACTAGATATGACGCTTTTGGAAACTACATTTTTTATTTTGCGGCAAGAAAATATTAGAAACTGCCGCTCGTACTGCTGCGTGTGTATTCAAAGAAGGCCACAGACCCGTTTTAAGATTTTCGTCAGAAAAGAGGCCAGAACAGCTAAAAATGATATGCAGATGAAGATGAACGTGCAGATGAAGATGCAGATTAACCGTCAATGTTTTTTGTGAGTTTTCATTTGAAAAAACTTTTATTTTAAAATTACGTTTTTGTACCTGGTGAAGAGGATTACTCAAAAACGGCTGACCACATCTAAAACGTAACACAATATTCAACACAGCTATGGCCATGTTCCATACCTCAGCCTTGTTCAAATTTTGATTATAACACATAATGTTCCTTCATTCATAGCGCAAAAACAGTGTATTTCTTCCAGTTTTGCAAGAAACACCGATCATTTTGTTAATTTACAGTGAAATATAAAATTTGAGGTACGGGGGATAACGATGACACAGATTAACAATTTCCTTGATTTCCTGCTTCAGATATCCAGAAGGGCCGGGATCACCTGCACCAGTAGGTAAAATATTTTTTCATTGATGTGAAAGTAAGTAGTATTATGAATAAACAAATAAGTATTTTTCAATGATACTGTTTTTTTCTACTGTCCCGAATCCTTTGGGGAAAAAGTTTGTCTAATTATATGCAACGATTTTTGAAGAAAAAATTGCTGAAAATGTGCCTTTTTTAGGCGTTCACATTGGAATACTCCCTTAAAGAATATTTGCATACGACTTTTACAATCGTGCACAAAAGTAAATGTTCTTACATGATACTGTTCGACTTCGAGTTCGTCTTGTTGCCCAAAAAATGACAAGATACGGTGGCAACAAGTTGCTTTTTCGAAACGGGCAGTCTCAATCCAGGTTCGAGCGGTTGACTTCTAATATTGACCTCCGAGGCCGCCCTTTGACCTGTACGGAATACCGAGAACCCGGTGGCACATTCCACGGCCCATACCCGCATAAGAAGAGCGGGTAAGGGGCTAAGCCGTACCTGCGTTTATGTTTGATCCTACAAAATAAAATAACAACACATGTATCTCTGCATTTACGAGGTGTGGCTATTAAGTAACCGAACTGATGCTGCTACCAACGTAGCAGCTGCGAGTGTGTCGCGACAAGTTTGAACAGAACTGTGTTGGTGATACTTTCCCCTCCCTGAGCTCGCTGGACAAGCCAGTGGGTTGCTCAGTTTGACTGTAGCAATCGTTTGAATTAGTCTACGCACCAGTGACGCGTCGAAAAAATACTAAGTGTTCAGATGGTGCAACGAGTTAATCTCAAGTTTCTTGTCAAACTGGGGAAAACTTTTATAGAATCTTATGTAATGTTAGAAGTGTACAGGAATTAATGTTTATCCCGCACACAAGTTTTTGAATGGTTTAAACGGTTTAAAGAGGGACGAAGACGATCCGCTCCCCAGAAGGCCCTCAACGTCAAAAACGGAAGAAAACATTGAAAAAATTGGCAAATCAATAAATAAATCGCGAATATCGTCGTCTAAGCATCCGAGAGTTTGTTGAAATAACACGAATCGACAAAGATTGTGTTCGCCAGATTTTGCATGAATCGTTCAACATGCGCAGAGTTTGCGCAAAAATGGTGCCAAAACTCCTCATTCCCGAGAAAAAGGAATCAAGAATGAACATTGGCGCTGACATTCTGAACAACATTGACGCTAATCCAAGCTTGTTAGACACGGTGATTACTTATGATGACAAGATTCGAAAGTGTGGAAGCGGTTAAAGCACAGGCGACGGAGGTTCTGAACCAGCTGACAAAAGCGAACTTCCAGCACTGCTTTCAACAGTTGAAAAGTCGTATGGAACGGTGTAGAGATCGCCAAGGAGAGTACATTAAAGGCGAAAAAAGTTGCTACTCTAATTGGTAACGAATAATAAGTGTTATGACAGCAGTTCGGTTATTTAATAGCCACACCTCGTATCATACAGCTTGTAATATTTTTACAATAAGAAACACGTTTGTCCATTTTTGTCGACCAGTGTATTCAAATGAAAACTCTTTGGTCAGGACCGAACTCATCTGTTAGCGTATCTTATTTCCAAGATTGAATTAGCCCTCAAAAATAAAAATTTAAGAATGCAATTTTCCAATAATACTCCATGAGTTTAAACTACAATGACATGGTTTATACAAAGTTTATTTGTTTTTTGAAGAGCGAGACATCAGTGGTTATCTGGCAATATATTTAAATTTCTCATTACTTTTCCCCAAAAGGTCGTGTTTTTGAAACATAGTTCGTTTGACGTTTTTGCGTTATTTTTGTTTGTAGAATGGACTATTAAATTCTGTGTATTTAAATCCGGACTACCCTGTATACATGGATATATAAAAATCGCATTTTTATCCTTACTTGTATTTGTTGGGATCCGTCGCTCTGTAGAACTCCCATATCAGGACCGCATTTTCCGCCAGTTGAGGATAGTTCACCGGCAGGTCATGGTCCGAGATTTCGTTGACGCTGAAAGTTTGGCTGTACCGGTGCGGGATCACATAGTCGTCCACGGTAAGGTACAGGCCCGTGCCGCAGCCTTCGTTCACGCCGGATCCGAACCTATTGATTTGGACGGTGTCGCTGATGTTCAGGCCCTTTTCTTGGAAGTACGGCTGAATTTGATTCTTTTGAGTCGTCGCAATTATGATAGTTCTAGATAGGGTTTTCGGAAATAAACGGGTTTGAAAATTAATTAGGTACTTAATGTATCTACCATATAAATGTATTAGTATCGTAGAACAAATTTATTGACCGAATTAGAAAGAAATGGTTTGTTTTTTTGGCAAATATATGCCCTTTATGATAAGTAACTTTATTTTGGCAATACAGAAAAAAATATCACTCCAAAATCTAATCTATTCCTGATACATCATATGATACATAGTCTAAGTGTTGCAAATTTCAAATTGACAACACAAAGCATTCTCGAGTTATAGATGTTCTCGAATTATCGTGCACATAACATAAGGTAATCAGACAGAGAAACAGACCGACGAACAGATCGATTTTTCTCTCAAATTTATAACCTCAAGTTTAAAAACATTTTAGGTTTATTTAGATAACAAAGATATTAAAAATTGTTTTTTCTCTGATAACATATTTCAACTGCACTAAGTATGTGAATATGGATGTAATTAGATATGTATAAAATTGGCAGAAACGTACTGTGTTTTCAATTTTACGTAAACGTAAAATTGAAAGAAAGGCGTACGCATACGTAAGTGTAATGTACAAAGGCAACTAATAGCCTTTCACACGTTTTACTGACTCCGTTTGCATACAACGGAGGTAAGATATTAATATTTTAGATTTTTCGAAAAACGTAAAAAAAAGTATAGGTATGTATTTTTCTTAAAAACATTAATGTATTAAAATGTTTTATTCTTTTTTGTATGAAAAAATGATAATTTCCGTTAACCTCTTCGGAGGAAACTTGGAGGAAATAAAAAAAAAACTCAGGACGCAGTCATAAGATGAGACATGGCCAGTTTTTACCGGTACACAGATGTATGTAGGTGTTCTAGTTCCAGATTTCTCAAAATGAAAATGCTTCAATAACCCAAATAAAGTAAACATCATACCGTGAATAAATTGTACTACTTTTAATTTAATTTGCATCAGCTGTTTTACACAGACGATTTTTTTCTGGAGACATAATTTTTCCCTGCCCTGAAGAAACCTCTATTTTTACCGGCATTACTCGAAGGGTTCGATTTCCTTAACAAGAAATCATCCGCTGTAGGTCGATCGACGACCGGCTTGTACTCCAGGGGTAGGTCATTGAAATTCTTCCCCCATGTACAAGCACCTATCCGTCCATCTGCCCTAAAACGAAGAGAAAGAGTATGATAAATGCCGCACCTTCCTCAGAGATTGTTACCGTTCGACTATTACCGATTACGTCGCTGATTAGGTTCGAGTCGAAGACAGCGTTTGGTCCGAATTTGCACCAGAGCTGCTTCATTCCGTTGACGGCGACTAACTTCTTGTCGAGAAGGTACAGTGTGCTGCCCGTCGTTGAAGTAGCCACGGAGGTTTCGGATCTGGAGGACGCGGTGTCGCCCGGACACAAGAACTTTACTTTTTCACACCATAAATTCCAGAACATCTACAAAGTGGATAATACTTTGACCCAACTGGGGGTAACTCCTTAAAAACATTTTTTTGAACTAGTGCTCATAATTTGCCAAAAACTAGGTACTGGCTCCATCGTGCTGAAATTTTGTACAATGAACACATTTGTGGCTATCATCTGAACTAGAATAAAATAGCAAACATCGATCTTATAATGATTTGATAATAGTCAAATTTTTAAATTTCAATATTTTGACTAAACTTTTGTTCAGGCTATGGGGCACATTTAACTATTTTAATAGTTTAAAAAAAATATTAGTTTCAATACGATTTTAATATTTAAATGCATTTAATATTAAATAGTTTAATGCAAATAAATTTGAAGAGATTGAAACCTATTATTTGAGGCATTGTTGTATTTTGTTGAATTTTATGTCGAAAAGTGCCACCATATCGGAAACACTGACCTTCTTTTACAGTGTGGTCCTTTAAGAATCCAATATTATTTTAAAGTTAAAGTTTTTATTTCAAGGTTGAAGTTGAAAAAAGGACTTTAAAATCTGATGATTTTTTATAGGAAATATGTTGCCCACATAATTTAAAAGATGTATAGATATCGATATGACATAGGAATAGAGTTTTCAGTGGTAGGTTCTCTGGACAAATTGAAATGTTTTATTCCAACGTTGAAGTTAAAAAAAAGATTATTAGAAGCTGATTTTATTTAAGGTAAATATATTTATGTCTTTTTATAGAATATGTAAGTTCCAGAAGCTGTTTCTCTAGCGTTACAGTAAAGTTTAAGAATATACATGTTAGCCGTTATTTTGTTTGTAGTAAAAATGTGATAGATTAGGTCCGAAGAATTCTAACTCTAAAACCGTGCGATAAATAAAAAAGGAATAGGCTATTATAGTTATTGATTTTTAAAGTATCCATTTACATACGTGAGAAAGATGTATAGAATCAAATATACCTTGTGTGTAAAGTCGACATCGGCCAGTTATGAAAATGGACAGACAGAAGTGAGACGACAGATAAGAAACAACCGCATACGCATCGAAGGTAGTGAGGGAATAAGACCGGCCCTCTCACTGCACTACGTTAGTCGTTAGAACGAGAAGTGTAGAATTTACCATTTTCTGAACCGGCCGATGTCGGCCTTACACATACTGTATATAGTCCAAATCAATATATGTATATGTACATATAGTGAATGTATATATTGTGAATCTCTGTAAATGGTTTTTCAAGGGATAAGGAATAATGACCCTCAAGTGGGGCGTGGGGCGGTCATTTTGAAAGGAGGTAGCTTCTTCTTCTTCAGTAACAATACCCAGGCGGGATATTTGAAAAAAATAAAATACTATTTCAAATTAACTCATTCTACACATCGTAAACGTAAATAGGTAAATAAAATGCAATGAATCTCTATTAAACGAAGCAAAACCAATGGACACTACAAAAATCCCACTAACCGTTTTCAACAAAAAAATAAAGTTACAGCTGATGAATATGTAAGATGCGCAAAAAATGTGTCCATACTGCTTTAAACTGTTATGGTATTATACTGTGGTAGAACTGTTATTTGTGTTAAATCGTATTAGTACTTACACCACGTTTCTCAAATCCTCCTAATTCGAAATATAAAACCTTATTGTTACAAAATCGAGCTTTTAAAGCCTGTCGCTGTTTCCTTCTGTACACGCTAAGGTTGACACATTCGACGGGATAGATCGCTATGAGTTCAAACGTTTCAATCTCTGGATCGACACCTGGAGTATACTTACAAGTACCAAACTCTACAGGGGGCAAAATGTCGGTGGCTAATACCAGTTTAGATGGGGTTATACCTAGAAAATAATGTTTGACCTTCAATGTCGTTCAACGGAACATTTCTGAGGCATCTTGAGAAATTCTGTCTGGATAGATACAGTGTACAATGTAATTATCTGTTTACTGTATGATTTGAAAAATGGGGCCTTACTATCATATTTTTGTTCTTAATTTTAACATGCTGAAATCATTTACATACAGAAAAAAACTGACACAATGACATTTGATATATCTTTGAATTGTTCAAAATGTCATTTGAATTTGTATTTTTGGAACTTTTGTAATTTCTCTTAAAAAAGTTTGTTTTCTTTGGGATTATTGTAATTACCTATATGGACCTGCCTTATTCCTTTTCCTTCCTTGGTGGTTTGCGCGAAAGGGCTCTCGATTAGAACCATATCTTCGAAATCGCAATATTCGGAGAAGAGCAACTTTTGCACCCTGTTAACGGACATAACGTGAATTTGGCAAGGAAAAAAACTACCCTCATGATAAGTATTAAAAAAATATTTATTTTTCACACGATTATGTCACATAAAAAATACACATAA
Source organism: Aromia moschata (assembly GCA_029963805.1). NCBI lineage: Eukaryota > Metazoa > Arthropoda > Insecta > Coleoptera > Cerambycidae > Aromia > Aromia moschata. The sequence continues at coordinate 70,670 of JAPWTK010000471.1, forward strand.
CTGACAGTTCCTTTTACTTGAGAGAAACAATAACAATACATGTTAAGCAGGTATAATAACTACACATGGCGAGCAAAAAAATATCCACGCGTGATGCGACATAGATAGACATTCGTCTTACAACCGACAATAACATAATATTAATTTAAAAGATGTATAAAACCATATTCTACCTTTACATTCTCATAAAGGTACGCATGTACATACCTGAAACACGATATAAATAAATATTTTTGGATACCTCTTGCTCGCTTTCTCATTACTTAACTTGTTACCTACAAAAAAATAACAACAATAAAAGTAATAATAGGGACTTATCACATCAAATCGGCACACGGATACAGTGATTCATTAAATAATATAAGTATAGTAATCGTAAAAATATTGATGAGAATGATGAGGATAAAAATGATGATTTAAAATAATTTGATATTTGCACTTGAATGAACGATGATTGCTAAAATAATCTAGGTACATTGCACTGTTCGAATTCATTTTTCGGCGATGGGAGTCGAGGTTAGGTCGCCTGGGGGCTCACCATTGGTCGGTCCTTTATCACAACTGGCCTGGAAAATGTTCAGATATGTTTATTATATTATTTTTTTTTGCATAATAGTAGGCAATGTGAAGATGGCAATGATTTTTTAGGAGCAAATGAAAAATTTGACCCTATCGTACAGTTTTTGGGCCATTCGCCGTTTCGTCTGTTCCCTTTTTGCAAAAAATGTTATGTACTGTCAAAAATTTTTCCAAACTGCAATATTTCAATAAAAATATCGTATATAGTGGCATCGTTTCTTCTTCGTTCGGTGCCGTTTGTGTCATAGAAATTTTCATTGTTCCACCCTTCGTCCCTACCCTTCTTATTTGAGTAGGGGAGGGCTGATTATTACATAGGTACTATTATATGTAAATTTAATGTTATTTAATATAAAATATTTGTTTTATTCATTTTGTAATATTGATTTATTATAATTGTTATTATGACACGTCTAAGCTATTGTCTAATTGTATTAAAAAAAAGTTGATTGGTTGGACCCTCGGGAATGGGTACTGGGATCTGATATTGGCTGGTACTATATCTCGTGATCAAAGTAGTAAGCATTAAAATACTCCTGTCACTGCAGCTTTGCTTTGACATTGACATCAGTCCTCTTTTTATTGAATAAAAGATATGCTACGGATGCTGAAATATTTCTTGCACGTTTTAAAAGTTCATGTAAAAATCGTTATGTAACAAATTGTGGCAGTGTGGCAGGAAATAATTTAAATGCGTACATTCATCAATTCACAAAGTCAAACAAACGATTTGTGTTTCCATACGAAAGTATAGAAAATTGCTTTAAAAGTGAAATAAGTTTGAAAGTGTGTTCCTTATATTTAAAAAAAAGACGACGTCCGGTGAAGTATAAGGTACACATTTTTGTTGTTGTTCCAGACGCAGTGTTATCGAAGTAGAGTTTCAGTTCTTGTCAAGTTCTCCAGTAATTTCGTCTGTAAAACTAATGATACCAGCTCGCGATTTTTCACTATCCTTTCACAAAAAAATTTCGTTCCCGACCTATTGCACGTATATTTAAACGGAATATATTCTGCGCCATATGGTGACGTAATATCAAAAGTACCAACCACATGTCCGATCCCAATATTAATTCCAATTAGTTACCGGTTAGATTTCACATTGGATTAATTGTTGTTGTTTGTTTTAAATGTAGTTAGACACTGGCGTAGATGTGTAAATAAGATTAAGAAAATTAATTATAAAAAAATAAATAAACAAAATATACGAGTATCATATGATATACAGGATGATTCCTAAGTTTAGTCATATTTTTTATATACAGCGTATAGAACTATTCAAAACAAATATTTTTTTCAAAGAACATTTTTCAAATAACTCAAAAATAAAAAAGTTGCCTTATTGCTTATTTCGAAAATAATATGAAGTCCTGTTTTAAATTTAAAGAAAAGGTACAACCAAATTTTAAATACAAACACGTTTAAGATAAGAAAATACTAGGAAGGGGAAGAATTTATTTACAAAAAAGTTGTAGATATCAGGTATGTTTTTCTACTGTGTTTCGAATCTATCTTTTCTTTAAACTAAAGCCAGGGCTGGATAAATGCTATTTTCGATTTGGGTTTATTCAAAAATGGTATTTGTAAAACATGTTTCCTTAGCGTAGTTCTACATGCTATTAAAAAAATATGTCTCAGCTTTTGCAATCACCCTGTACAGTAGGTATTTAAAACATATAATAGTCGTTACTCTTCGAATTTGTGATGGGGAAGGGAATAAACGGAATTTTTTTTGTTACAAAAACGGGAAGGAACGAAGAACAAATGATTCTATGCAATTTTTCGATTGAAACATTGCAATTCTTAAAAAAAATTGACCGAAAAATCGTCAGTCACCATCTTCACACAGCCGTAATAGTGGCGCCTGCAGATTGCAGATAAAGATACGAAAATAGTCATAGAGTATGTTCATTGTTTACAATACCAATCTTGATATTTTAATGTCGTAGAATGTTACACGGCGCCTGAATTTTCATATCTTTATCAAAAATACGTAGGTACAAAGAAGTAGTGATGTTTTTGTTGTTATGGAGGGCTTTTGTTAAAACATGCATGGCACCTTTTGTTTAATATTATAAATAGTTGTGAAGATATTAGGTATTGATTATGTAGGGTTAATAATTGAAAATACGTATCACTACTAAGCTAAACAAATGTTCATTATCAGATTCTATATCTAACAATAAGTGTTCTCGTTTTTGAGTGGTGTATTATACAGGATAAGTGATGTCTTTAGAACGCATAGTTGTTTGATTTAATATACACTGTGACCTTGTGCAAGGGTCACTAGTCTCATTTTTTTTATTCTATTGTTTTAGTTAATTGAATGAGTTTTCCAGATGTCCGTGGAAACTCTTCCATTTCTTTAACATCCCACAAAATAAAAAAATGCACGTAATTGAAAGGTAATATGAGAACAAAACGTTAAAAGTAGAAACATTAAGATCTTAATTAAGAACGGAATTAAGATCCCAACATTTTCCTAACACTTTCAATCCTTATTTGCTAAACTCAAACCAAGTATTTTCAACCAGATTATATACTATGTCTTGCAACCGTGAAATATAAAGTTCAACCATAACTAAATTTTATTTAGCACTTCAATTTGATAAACATTACATTTTCAGTTTGAATCAGTTATTAACCATAAGCTAATTATATTACAAAAACAGTTTAGCTCAGCAGTGATAGAACGATTATATTTGAATTATTATTTTTGCAATCCTTACGTTAATTATTTGATGATTGGTTAAAGAGGTTACGTGAAGTGAGGTTATATATAGTATGTTCCAAAATTATCGAAAAAAAAATCATAATATTGTTATCAGTGATTTCAGAGGAAAATCTAACGACACGTCAACTTCTAATTACTTTTTCTAAGTTCTTTGATCGTATCTAACAAAAAATATTACAACAATGTTTTGATGACTGGTGTCGTTTTCAGTTTTTGATGGAATAGATCTGTCTTTAAACCGAATAATAGATATCGCAAACGTGTCTATGGATAACTTTAGTACTGGACATCACATTGGGAAGATCATTAATATCGACAAAATTAGCACTTTTCATTTTCCTCATACAAAAAAGGAACCCTTTTCAATGGCGGCTGGTTGAATTTCACCTTCTCGTATTTTCGCAAGGAAGTCTGGGGCTCACATCGTATTTTACTTGACGATTGTTAGACCTCAGCAGAAGGCTATAATAGATAAATAAAAAAAATCAAAAGATATCTGCCTCACCAGAAGATCTTGGAGACGACTTGCGAAATAGTTGCAAAATATTTTGTTGAAAGTTACCAAATAAATATAAAAACTTTTTATCCTTGTGCTTTTTGCTAAATTTTTTGCTTAAATATACTATTTAAAATGTTTTGCTTAAAGACACAGGCAGTTATTTTCCAAATCGAAATGTTGGGATGATATAATAATTAAAATTATTGTAACTTTTATAGGTCTCGAAATTATAAAAAAAACTCTGGAAAAGTATAAAAAGATTTATTTGGTGATTATGAAAATAAATTTCGCAAGCCGTTTCCATAAATATCTCATCTTCTGGTGAGGCAGATATTTTTTGAACAGTTTTTTTGCTATTATTGTCTTGTGCTTAGGTCTAATAATTATCCTATTAAATATGATATGAGTAACGAAAATGCGAGTTCACCTTCCTTACGAAAATACGAAGGAAAGTTCAAATTCCACCAGTTGCCACTGACCCTCTTTCATAAAAAAAAAACTGAAGATGACATAATGGCTCGAAACGCTGTGGAAATATTTTTGCGAAATCCATTTGAAGATGAAGAAATTCATAAATACAAATCACGGGATCCTAAGGTTCTCCTCTAAAATCACTGATAATTGATAATGAATGCTTTCTTTTTTCTAGACTTTTGAAAGACACTGTAGGTCGTTAATGCAGGATCCGTTATTCGAGAAATTCCACCGTTATTGACAGACAGAAACATAAATAGTCATGCAGTTATTTCAGTGTAAGTAGTCATATCCGTCTTACATCTCTCCAAACGTAATGCTTTTCTGTTGGACCAACGGTTTGTGGTTCGTCGGCGTCGGCAGGGTGTTTGTGTTACCGCCGCCATTTTTCAAGATGCCGTTGGGCGCTTCCGACTTTTTGTCGTGATTTACGTTTATCATTATCCTGTTATCCGCGTCGAAGTAACCGGTCAGGTCGCTGGTGGATTTCGCGAAATTTTTGGAGAGACCGTTACTCAGAGATATGCGAACAGACCCGTTGCTCTGGGGCTTTATTTGGGGACTGCTCAGTAGGTTCTCCTGAAAGTACAAAACGTTTCTCACTGAGTGCTGCCACGGGGTTGAGGGAGAGAGGGAGGTGCGACCTTGATAAAATGACTCTTTTGCGTATTTTTACACTGAGGAATAAGTAAAAATAATCGTGTCAAGTATCGCGCTTTCTAAATAGTTGCAATACGTTTGGTAGTTAGCACAAAGGATTTAGCTCTTAATCTTCTAAAGAGGTCAGAATTCTTATAAGCAATTCAGGGCCTGCGAATGATAAGAGAAATGTCATCAGTAATCATCGCCGTTGGATCAACCGGTTGGATTCAATGTTGAATTTAAAACTGACCTCAGAATTGCTCTGGTAGGTACGTGGGGTTTCTGAAAAGCTTTAACCGAAGTGCAAAAAATACTCTACATAATGTTAAAAAAATGGTCCATTGACATGGTGAGTGTCTAAATTCTAAACTTTACAATAGTGTTAGTCTATATCACACAATTAGAACGACAATGCTGCGTCAATAAGTTGTTTCTACAGCAACATCTCACTTGAGAATCCTTGGAAATCAGACAAAAACATTTATATTAAGCAAGAAGACTAGAACTAAGGAGACCGAACTGCGGCTTTTCGCTGTATAACGCGACAGGCTGGAATATGTCCGCCTCCAGAGGCGCTGTAAACAGTTGTGTACCACGGTTGCCACGGTATACAAATAGATATCTATACGTATATCGTGGTTCTGTACTAATTCTGTGTGCGTTAGTGGTTAAAGTCCGTGTGAATGTCCGTGGTGCGAATATATGTGGCAGACGCTCGATATTTTTCGTTAATTTGTTGTTATCTTTGGAATTACAAATTATCATAATTATCATTATGAAAATGTGCTCAAAGTATTTCATGTTACGTGCTTCAACGTTAACAATACAACAAAGAGAAATATTTCATTTCATACATACATCAGTAATTTGAAATAATGTCAGGTTATTCTGACGCTTCGGAACGCTTCTTGTATCACACAATGCAACACAGCACTTTCGAACCATATTTATTTAACATTCGAATTATATAACATCCAAAAAAAAAACGTCATCAAAGTTGGCCGAGAAAAAAAATTCTATTCTTAATCGAATTTATAATCTTATTTACTTGTCAAGACTGTCACATCACATGACAGCCATTGTTTATTTTACAAATTGTGACAGCCGCTTGTCAAAAGTTTGACATAACCGAAAAGTTTAGACATGACCGCTATTTCTATCTCTCTCGTTCATAGCCAGAGTTGATTACGTTTTTTTTGGATGTCTATATTTTTATTAAAGCCAAACGGCATGTAAGCATATTGTGACATTAGTGAAATGTCATTAGTGACAGCTGACAGTCATTAAGTTTTATAGTTTACATACCTTAATCTATTTAGTTTATACACTAGCTGTTAGTAAAGAATTGTATGGAATGACATATTAAATATTCTAGATGTCAAATGAATTATCTAGAACATTTAAAAACTATAAATAGTGTTGTTGTTGCTAGAATAGAGTTAGTTGTGAGTCGAATTTTACACAGTTAAGATCGGCAAGTTGTAGAGTATTCACATGTGGTCCGCTGCCCATCACATGACGTCGAGTACACCACTGTTTACTGCGCCTTCTGGAGGCGGACAGATTTGATCCCATGATACCGAACGAGTTCAGTCTCCTTAGTTCTAGTCTTCTTGATATTAAGATATATTTAAACACTGACATTCTAAAACAATTCTGTGATCAGATCCGGATCCAGAGTTCGAAATGATGTAGTTAATAAATAATGGGCGTAAAATTTTCTAGTCCCAAATTCAACAGAGCGGATTTTGGGAACCCAAGAAGTTACCAAAGTTGGCGTTGTAAAATTTGCAATATAGGCATGCGCTTGAATAAATTATCATACCCTCTCATTTTGCTTCTTGTAAATTATCATATTGCATTTTCTACATTTTAAAAAATAATTTAAGTCCTGAACACTGCTGAAGTAGGTATAATCACTTCACAACTATGTATATTTAAAAAATGTAGTTAGCTTATTATCGACTTGTAGAGGATACTATATACAAGTTGATATATCTTCTAATCGAATATTTCTTAATTGTTGGCTATCTCGTTATTCTTAATCCTTTCTCGACGCCATCACCACCTTATCACTCGTCTGGGAATCACTATATTATGTAGATTGTTGCGTCGAGTGCTTAATTATAATGGGGTAATCAGCGCTTATTTAATTTTGTACATTTTTATTGTTATGAGTATATTGCGCTGAGATGACGCATAGTATGACGAACATGCATTGTTTCTTCCTAATTTCAGCAAGTGTTTTTATTGGGCTTGGATGTGATGTAAGCGTCTGCTAAAGGTATGAATGATGCTTGTCGATAGGCGTCGTTAAGCAGGAATTCCTTGTTATGACGAAAGTATCTAAAGGATGTGCAGTGTGAAGACACCGCCAGCCGAAGCAACTGTTGGTCTCAAAAACTGATGATTCTATAAAAGTTTGGACACCTATTACTTATTTTCTCAGTTCAGCTGTATCGACTCAGATTATCACTAATATAATCTTTAAAATGTAAAAAACGGAGAAATCAGTTGTTTTTTTTTATATAATTCTTAAACATATTGTCTTCGTGGAGAATCGAACCCCACCTGTAGATTTCGATATATATCAGATGTTTTGGATGTATCTTAAAACCAATCGATATCATTTTAAAGTAGGTATTATTTGCTGATTGAAATCTAAGTAATTCAGTATTATTGGGAAAAGCTTATGTTTACGCTTAAAAAAGCTTATGTATAACACAAATACTAGAACTAATACAAGATTTTTTTAATACTTGAAGAAATTAATTTTAACAGATGGGACATGTTTCTTCACTGTTCCAAAAAAAACATAATTTGTATTCTGTATTTGACAATACTTTTTGTTTTTATCTAGTTCTTATTTTAATTTTGATGAAGTCACTATTGTAAATGTGGTGTTAGGTAGAGTTGAGAAATCGTGGACCTAACAGAACCGCATTAAGGAGACGTAGGTAGCAGTAAAAGTTGGAAGAATTAACAATTCTCTTATTTTCTTATTTTCGTAAGAAAACATAGGAACCGTATCATATTTTGGGGAGTGATTGTTACAGCTAAATATGTATAAGCCAAAACACTTCAAATGAAACTTGCAACAAAAAATTTTAAAAACGTCTTGCTTACCAGAAATTCTTGGTAAAGATTTGCAACATATTTGTGAATATTGTTTTACACAATTATCAAGTATTAATACTTATAACATAAACCTGCTGTAAAAGATAAGAAACGAAATGTTGGTATGAAATACAAATTAGAATTCCCATAACTTTAACAGATCTTGAAATTTGGAAAAAGTAATAAGAATAAAAAACTGTTTTACTTGGTGATGAAAAAAATATTTCGCAAATATTTTGTGCTTTTCAAGATTTTCTGGTGGGGCAGACATTTTTTGAGTTTAATTTCAAGTTTTTTTTTTTGCTATTTACAGCATTATATATAGGTTTAATGATTACTCCCTAAAATATTATGTGGGTCTCAAGTTTCCTTACGAAAATACGAGAATTTTTAGTTACACTAACCGTCACTGCTACCTACTTGTCCCTAATAAGGTTCTGGTAGGGCCTCCAAATTTCTTTCTCGTCTTTATTTATAAGTTGTGACAACTATGATCGTATACCATATCATATATTTTTATAAAAGTCTATTTGACAAAAGTTTGTAGATTATTGGCATTCCTGTGAATATGACCATTTTTTTGTAAACTTGCGTTGTCTACACTTAGAAAAATATAGATTCTGCTGTTCTTATTTCATAGACTCTTATTAGCATTAACTATTAGTAAAACTGAGCGGTTACTTCTGATAGTTCGCAAATTGTAAGATAATGCTGCTAAACAAAGCTATTGTAACGTGGCTTCTTATCAGCGAAACTAGAAATTGAAACTGGTAGCTTCGATTAAATCAGAGTATTCTCAATGTTTTGGAATCACCGGATAGAAGAAATACGTAGTTGTGGATACAGATCAGACTAATAACGGAAAGGTAATTTGTGCAACTGCAACGACATTACCGTATAATATCCTACAGTGGCGGTTGGTGATATTTCAGTTAGCCATATCTTGAAAACGACGCATGGGATCCACTTCACTTTTTAGGTGATGACTATACACCTCTTACAGAAAGGATTTATAGGGAAAAAACAAAGTTTGCGAAAAAAATCTGGAGCACTCCTGGGATCTCAGTAACGCTCTGTGGAATATTTGCAGTAATTTTTTTTTCATAATCTAGAAACAAATATAAAGAGAGAGGTTTTTCGATTTGTTACAAAATATTTTTTTTTCAGTTATGGTCATTTTAATTTTGGGAAACAAAATGTTCCTATAAAATTAAAATTAAAATGGCAATAACATTTTGAAAAAAAATATTTTGTAACAAATCGAAAAAACCTCTCCTCAGAGCGTTACTGAGATCCCAGGGAGTGCTCCAGGTTTTTTTGAAATTTTTTTCGCAACCTTTATTGACGGTTTTTTTCACTATAAATCCTTTCTGTAAGAGGTATATAGTCATCACCTAAAAAGTGAAGTGGGTCCCATGCGTCGTTTTCAAGATATGGGGGCTAACTGAAATATCACCAACCGCCACTGATATCCTATGTCAAGATCGAAGATATGACGTAATCACACAGAGTTGTGACCTATGACAAGAATGAGGCGGTATATGTAAAGTAAAAGGCTTCCCAATAAGTATTTACTAAGCTCACCTGATAAATAATTTCACAGTTATCAAATTAACCTTTGATTGCCAGACTAATACTTGTGAGGAACACAAACATTTTTTGGGAGAAGAAGGACAGGCCTTATTGACCATATTCTCTAACTTTTTCGACGACTGTATATTCTAACTGATGACAGTAATGACTATTAAAGTCGTCGCTTTGAAACTCCATCTACAAAAACCTCCCTTACCATAGATTCCGTTCTCTTCCTCAAGTTAGATCTGTTCCAGGGTCTGAGTCAACTCCGTCGCCAGCTGGCTAGTAATCGGCTGGTTTCCATTGGTCTTCTCATCCATTCCATTCTGGAGGAAGTCCAATCTGCCTGGCTGCCTCCTCATGGAGGGGTACTCGCCGATAGTGACGCTGACTGGCCGCGACTTTTTCAGCGTACCCATGGAGGAGACGGACCCGTTGGACAGCTGCGCCCCCAGCTGCCTCTTGGGGAAGTAGCTGTTGGGCGGCTTCGGCTTCGCCTCGACGGGGCTGTTGATTTTGACGGACTCCAACGATTCCATCTCGACGGGGTCGCTCGCGCCCTCGCTAGGCTTGCCGTTGGCGATAGCGGGAGGTGTCGAGTTGACGCTTAGAGTGTCGTAGTCAGGGGTGGGGCACGGGGCGGCTGGCCGTATGTGAGGACGGAGTATTTGACGGGGACTGGTGGCGCCTTCGGTTTCGTCTTGTTGGGCTTGAGGGTGTTGGTGCGAGTGGTGGGGGTGGACTCGACGGAGGACGGCAACGTCGTTGAGCCGTTCTCCAGGGGTGGCTGGAAAGTGTCAAAAGAAAAATGTAAAACTTGTTAGACAGTTTATAACATCCAGAAAGACAATAGATAAAAACTGTGAGTTCTAAAATAGTAATTTATATTACAAGTTATGTTTATTTTAAATTTTTAAAATAAAATATTTTTTCCGCAATTTTGGGGCCCTCTAGCGGATAAACGAAGCAACTTTGGCTATGAGCAAGTCGGCCTAAGTCGTTTTCATTTGGGTCGAGGAATCTCTGGTATTACGTTGAACAGTCAACTCCCAGGCACCCTGTAGAAAAGGAAATGTATCTCCCAAAGAGCAGAAAATATTAGGTGGTCGGAAAAGTCATGACGCATGTTTTGTCCGTTAAAAGTCATGGCGGTATGATTTTTAAGGTTCATTTATTAATAATAGAATAAAGTTCAATCAATGATAAATTGCCCATTTTCATCGACGGTCTTTTGCCATATTTCTGTCGGTCTTTTCCAGCGAAGAACTGGGTGAGATGTTCTTTGATGGCCCCATCAGAATCGAACGACCTACCATTCAAGTCGTTCTGCAAGAAATCTGATGGGGCAAGGTCCGGTAAATAAGAAGAATTAGGCAAGACTTCCCATCCCAGTTGCAGCAACATTTGGCGTCACAAAAGTTACAAGTCACCAAACTTGTATGGGGTCTCACGTTGTGGTCGAACACTGCGCTTTTGCGATTGATGAGTTCTGGCCGCTTCTTCGCAAGAGATGCAATCAAATCATCCAGTTGGTGACAGTACACATCGGAATCGATCGTCTTACGTCGAATATTATTGTAAACAATCAATTTTTCATCGCCTGTTACCAGGCCCTTCAAAAACGAATCGATTTTGTTGCGCTTGAGGTGAGTATTGGCGATGTTGACTTTTCAGCTTTCGTGATAATTTGAAACTCCCCTTAAAGTCATTATTTTATGAGTTTTTATGATACACTTAAAATGGCCAAAAATTATTAAAATCTACAGAGAGGTATAGAAGTTCAACATATCTATTCGGGGCCTGATAACTTCGTATGAGAAAGAAAAAAGTGTATGAGGAATAATTTTATTTTTATCTTCTCCTAGAATGTTGCCGCATAGTTACCGGTCACCCTGTATAGTTGCTTCTGATTTACATTTTCCTTTTAATCTTCAAAGGTTCCTAGTTTTTTTGTGTTATGTTTTTGCAGTTAAAGTTGCTTATCAATTGTTTTGACGGAAATTATTCATCAATTTTTCTGCTTTATGTATCTGCTATTCTGGTTGTAATACATTTCCACATATACAGGTATATATTTTATAATAAAATTTAAGACGTATTCAATAGTAAATGAATAAAATAATAACACACTTAGTTAATATCTGTCTCCTCAAAAATCCTCTCATACGTTTTAGTATCCTTGTACACAGTCAGTGATGATACTGATGTTGATGATGAGGTGTAAAATGTTATTACAATAATATGCATACAAGGTAATAAATGTTCACACGTACGTTCATTAGAAAATATCTTAAAAACATTAAATTACAGTAATTATGTTTTTATCCAGTTAACAATATTTGGCACCAGGCAGTATACTTTATTGCCTTTGTATAAGGAAGAAGATAATTTAGTTTTAATTAGTTTCACTTATTCATCTACGCATTTTTTAAGGTTAAATTGCAGAGACGGCAATTGTATTATAGCGCATAATTATCGTAAATTTATATTTTTATCCACATCATTTAGCTAGATATTATTTTATTAACTAGTATTTTTTATTTCAAACCTCAAACAATTGTTTGTTGGGTTTGTCTTCTTTATACAGGATGTCTCATTATTAAGCGGCCACAGCGAAAATATAGATTATTTGGGTAAAAATAAAACGATTTAACCAAACTTACCGTAGTCCAAACTTATTGGTAACCAAGTAAATTTAGATAGGGTGTCAAAGTTTAAAAGTTATAGTTTTATTTTCGATTTTCATTTTTCGAACACTTTAAACGCAAATATTTCTAAAAAGGGTCATTCGGAGCTCTATTTAAAGGGTATTTATATTTATTCTTTTCTGTCAATAAATTATGGTAAAATCGATATTTATGATTTTTTTATGTATTCAGAGTGTGAGGTGTAAAATGTGATCTTTCCCACACGTTTTTTTGAGAAAAAAGAATCGCGCTGCTCAAAACCTCAAATATGTCAAAAAACAGTATTTTTTTTGCACTTTCAGGTTAGAATATCTCGAAAATTTCACGTGATAGAGCAATTCTGAGCACTGATTTTGTTTTCAGCGGGAAACATTACTTCGGAAACAACTATTCATTGTCCAGGGACACAAAATTTTCAAAATTTTAACCCCCACCCTATAAAACACGAGTTAGGCATTTGCACAAAGTTTAACAAGTCGCAAACTACTTCTAATAGTGTATACTACAAGTCACAAAAAAATATTGTCAAAATACGATAAGTGCATGTTCTAAAAATTTACCAAAATTATTATTATTATAATTATACATACATATATGTATATTATACTTACAGGAGGTGGGGGTGGTGGTGGATTGTTGACATTAATCTGTCTACTGTTGTTTGTTGGTAGTCTTTCGCCTTGCTGTTCATTATTTGTTAAATTCGATAGCCTTTCAGAAAGTTTTTGAGACAGTTCTTTGTGGGCTAAGCGATCCTGCAACAGAAAATAATGTGTTAATCGGAGAGCCAAATTAAAAAAAATACTGAAGAGTATCTAAACTTAAATTATATTATTTTACTATAATGTAATAATTAGTATAATGTAATATTATACTAATTATTACATTATACTAGTATAGGGGCACGGGTAGCCGAGTGGGTTAAAGCACCGTCTTTCCAGTCGCGATACCTCTGTGCGCGTTGTTCGAGTCTTGGCCGAGGTAGAGGATTTTTAATTGTCTCGCTTTCTCTGTCAGGACTTGATATGCAACCACTAGTATACACTATTATAGGTGTGGATGCATAGATGCCAATCCAACCGTACATGCCCTAGATTTGGTAATGTTCTGAGTTTTCTGGGTTTCCTCAGAACTGTAAAGCAAATGCGTTACCGAAATAATCTTAAGTAGCTCCCAGTGCGCCGTGGCAAATAATAATAATAGCCACCCCTTCCCCGCACAGATCCCTGAGAGGACCTCTGGGGTTACTCTTCGGAGTAATTATAGGGTGAGTATTAATTATTATTATTATTATTATTAGTAGTAGTAGTAGTAATAATACAGTTAATGTAATAATTAGTTATGACACTTATGACCTACATAAAAAGTTAATTTAACGAACACACACTTTTTATTAAAATAAATCAACGTATCCATGCAATAAGGTTAACAATTTAGAGTTTCATGTGGAAACAGTGGATGTGCAACAACTATAAATGTGACTCAATGATCTACGACAATTTTATATTTTTCATAGCTAAATATAGTTCCTTGTAAACTATGCATTGCGTTTACAGAGTAGCTGCAGTTCCATGTGAAAAAATCAAACTTATTATGCAATTACACGCATAAGCGGCCAAGTAAAATGTAAGACGGAAACGACGCGGTATTTCAGTTTCGAAAAGAAATTCATAAACAACTATGATTACATTTTACACTGGCCGCGGTGAACATTAGATCAACACGACCGTCAACCTAGGAATAAACTTTTAAAACTTCTTTATACTCCTTATTTTCCGGTTTCTCGCCTAACTAACTGGTGTCCCAACATTAACTATAATGGTGGGAATTGTTAATGGATTGGTGATACTTAAATTTTATTCAAGCTTGACGCTCGAGCGAATATGAAATGTACCATCTGTACGTAAATCACAGAAAAGAAACAAATTTATGAACAGGTGCGATATTTGACAAGAACCCATTTAGAATAACTGGTTTGATTGTGAGGAGTAGAGAGCACGTAGGTTAATAATAGATTCCAGGACTGGTCTTTTGGACTGGAATACTGTTATTATGAATGAGAGAAATTCAAATAGCGGTTATGTTAAAACTCGAAACGAAACATTGTTGTTGTCAGACTTTTGCCAAATGACTGTAACAATTGTAAAATAAATAATGGCTGTCACATAATGTAACAACATTGACAATTAAATAAGATTATCAATTTAAGATTAAGAATAGAAATACGTATTTTTTGGTCGGCCCACTTTTATGACCTATTTTTTAATTTTTGGTATTAGTTAAACTGCGCTGATCGATCCATCATTCGTGTGCATGAAACACTGATCTGTATACTAACATATACAGATGAGTTAGTATACAGATAAGTGGCACGAAACGTCGAATAAGTAAGTTTGTAAAAACTGAGGGACAGCGTCGTCACATGTTATGATAGAGCGCTGGGAGCGTTGGATAAACAATTTTGAAGAACTGACGTTTAATGGAAGTGAACTGCGTTGTAACGTGTGTGACAGTGTACTAACTTGGCACGTAAAAACATATGTTTTTCAGCATGTCGCTACAGACAAACGTAAAGTACAAGTGGTAGTGTGAGCACGCCAGACAGTTTAACTTGGATTTAGTCAAAATGACAGTAACGTGTAAAATTTCATTCGCCAAATTAGATCATCCCGAGTTCAGTTCAAATTGTCCAGAACGCTGTGAGGGAACATAAAAAAAATATCATCTCGGAATTTCACGATAAACCCATATGACTTAAGGGCCTAAGGGGACTAAGGATTGTTGAAATTTCGAAATTTTTTTTTGCATATTCCGATACTGTGATCCTTTAGGAATATCTTCCCGTTTGTTTTTTTGAAAAAATTCCCAAAATTGAGGTCAAGACAGCGTAAAACGTAGTGTCGCGGGCGGCCGGCCGAACGCAGATATTCGCGCGGTCGGTCCCGACCGAACGGTCTGAGCATTATTCTAATTTCTAGGGTTCTCTATGCAATACAGAGAGTAGAATTAAGTTTTAATGTGTAACGACATACTAAAGACGACCTAATAATAAAGTCGAAACGTTTCTGTTTCCGTATGACTGTTCTAACACAAATATTGTACCGAAACTGAATGCGATTTTCTCGAAACTACATTTTTTTGATGATTTTACCACGATATCTCGAGAACCGCGAAATATATCAACTTGAAATTTATATAGGAGTTGTAAAACACTATGATGCATGAATTACACCTAAAATCAGATTGAAAAAAATATTGCTACAATTTTAAAATAACAAATAACGCGAATTTTTCCAATTTTTTTGTTTTTTGGACGCTATTTTGTTAATTTTATTTTGGTTTATAATTTGTTAAGTATAGTCAATAGAGGGAAGCCTAAGGAGAAGAAATGTTTTTAGAATTTGCCAAAACCTTTATCCGTTCGACTGGAATCGTGGTAAAACCGTGGATTCGACAGTTTTCCTTATTACATTGGGACGCCGATATTATTGTTCTGGGAACGACTTTCAACGAATTTTCTTATTTTATAATGTTATAATTAATACCCTTAACAATAAAAAAAGTTTTATATTATATCGCGGACTTTCAACGAATTTTCTTATTTTATAATGTTATAATTAATACCCTTAACAATAAAAAAGTTTTATATTTATTCGCGGCCTTGTTATAAACCATTAAACACGAGCCAATTTTTGCATTTCAACCCTCCCTAGTCCCCAACGTTGACAAAACAACGGATCTTAATGGACAGAACATACCTAGCATAGCACTTTAAAAGCTATGAAAGTAAATATATGTGTATAATTCCGAAACTGTTACTTAAGCGTTGACAGCCTTGAATGTGATACAATGATACAGATACAGATATTTGTGAAAGTAACATCCAGAAGGATGTTTCGGATGTTCTACCAAGGACATCACTAACAGTGTAACCTATTGTGACTCGTTGGGCATGGGTGTAGGGTTATTTTAAGTGACAGGCGCTGGAGCTTAACTCCTGAACATATGGAACAGTTATCTATAATTTATGGAAACTCAACTAGCAGTACAAACACGTTATAGTATCGGTGTTACCGTGTGTATATAAGTTCTGTGTTTGGGATTATGGTTCCTTTGCCGATTAATTGGGCTACAATAGTCATCATCATATGTATAAAGTAAGACCTGTTTAATATTTCATAGCGTTACTGACAGTGGTATCCTGGAGCCGTCCCTGGTAAAACACTGATCTATTGTTAACCTCCGAGCTCTAGTGAAGAGTACAGACTTTTATTTATTTGAAAAACGAAATATCAGTTTGTTATCTACTTTGTAGTCCTATAATTGTATTTAAGTACAGGCATTGCATATCGTATGTATCAATTCACGAATCAGTATGTAAGTTAGTATCAATTCTGCAATCAATTCAAATTGAGACAACCCCTATCAAATGCTACACGAGTTGCCTATGTGTTGTGTCGCCGTGTGTCAACTTTATTCATCAGCATCATCAATACCTAATTGTAAAAGTCGAGTAAATTTAACATAACAGAACGTATGTACGTTCATGTTTTCACATTCAAGTAGGTCTTATATCTGTCTGAGGAATTATTAACGGATTCCAAAGTGAAAACATATCTATTCTATATTTAGGAGACTTGGAGAGGCATTTGAGTAGGAGTGGAGACTTCCTAAACATTTTAATCACATAGTGTTTTCGGAAAATGATAAAAAAATAAAGCAAAACATAGAAAACTACTTAATGTCATCGTAATTAGTTCAGAGAAACATGAGTATGAATATAACAGCATTTGATCACATGATTCTGTGGTAAGGTAATTCTGAAAACACGATAAATACAAATGGTAAATAAATCTGAGTTCAAGCATTTATATTATCAGTTTTCGAAGTCCTCTGATTTGGGATAAACAAAAATCACATGTGTTTTCACTAATCTGCAGAATGTTATCTCTATTATAAGTAGTAGCAATTTAAATACTCATCATTCATCATATTAGTGACCAGATTTTTACTGCCGAACTTTTTCTAAAATGGTTCCTAAGATAAGACTGACTAATTGATAGAATTATATGTCTTAAATTATCTTGAAAAAAGTTTACTTAGAACATGAATGTAATTCGCGAATTCTACAGCAATAATAGTCATATGATTTGTCAGTAATAACTGATGGAAGATATAGATTTCAATAAGCTTCATTGGATGAAAATAAATTACAGTACCATCACTGTTATAAGATAAAAATAAAATTGCTCAAATAGCGTTCTTCATCGGACACCACACCTGACTTGGGTCTTATGATTTAGCGATATATCTGGGTTCTGGGTGGTCTCACATCCGAGTGGCTAAGCATTACGTTTGCGGGTTATATATTTCAATGAGACAGCTTTTTCATTATCTACATTCATATTAAGTATACAGCTTATTTAGACCCATTATATTTTTACTTGCTAATTTCTACGAGACAGTCCGTGTAAAGTTTTTCATACTCACGATATTAAATAATGCATAAAACATACAGCGACGAAAAAAACTATTAATTCTGCTCGGTGAATGTATATAATTTGTTTATTAATTTTTTTCCACTTCAGAAATACCTGATTCTAATCTTTAACTTCCTAAAACGGAGTCCAGCGTTAAAGGTGTACCTAGTATTTGTTGTATAATCAGACACACTTCTTATTTCTTGTAATAGTAGAAATTATTTTTGAATAAATACGTATCTCTAATTATATTTAATTTTTCCTCTACTTTCCAGTTATGACCGGAAAGTAGAGGTACAGAGATAGTTAAAGGAAAGGTACAGAGATAGTTTGATTCTAACAATAAAAGTACAAATAATGTTGTCAATTCTAATTCAACAAAAAGAGACAGTATTTTATATAATTACATTAGTTATAAAACAGTGGAAAATAATATCTAATGTATTTCTAATCTTCTTATGCTTTTTTCCCATTTTTCTTATTGTTCACATATTTTTTAAGATTTTTTTATTCGCAAATTTTTACTGAATTTTGTTATTCGAAAAAAGGTAGCATAATTGATACCAGTGAATATATATGTAAGTAAAAATATGTAAATTGATTGAACTAAATATATGTTAGTTCAACATGTTGCATCTTAGTGAGACACAGTTTTAAAAAATTCCAAGGCAACACACATTTTCATTTATAACACAAGAAAATTAATTTGTGGGAAATTATAACCAGTTCCTATCTAATGAGTGGTCTGCAAAAAATAATTTATTTTTGCCATACATACGCAAGATTCATACTATATCTTGGATAAAAATATGATCTCCAACATAACATTGCATATTGGAAAGCGTATAATTTTTTTGATAACATCACAAAAATACTCTGTCAAGGTATAGCTCAATTAAGATTTTATAACGTACCTGCAACTGTTTAAAACAAAAGGAGAAATACGACTGGGCACTTTGCACTTTCATTGTATGATGTTTTCATTTTAAGTGTTCAGCTTATTGTTCTCCTCATGCAAATTTCTGATTCACTTACTGTTATTTAACTTTGTTCTAACCTTGTTTTTATATTTTGCGATATAAATTATAACATTACCCAGCAGACTTGTTGGTTTACTCTTAAATATTAGACAAAAAATGTTAGAAGACATAGTTAGAATTAGACAGAAATTCTCAAAGAAACGCCTATCGATAAATCGAATTTGAAAAAATGTGGAAGAACTAATAAACTCCTCTAAAACTTTCCCCATTTAACCATCTTCCCGTCTCCAACAATAACCGAGATATAACTAATTTGGGACAGACTGTATATATATTTCTGTAATTGATTCTTGTAAGACTGCACTTTTTTAATTATTGATCTATTTAATGATGAGTTCTGTAACCGTTTATCTTCCGCTACATACGTTTTTTTTATTAGAAGCACACCACTGTGTTTTTTTTTTTCGATGTTATCGATAAGATCGTTGTCAACTGGATATTATTATTATTAATTACTCGATTATTTGTAGGTATCGTCGTATTATTATTTTTTTGCTCGTTCGTAGTCAAGGTCATCTACATTATGTCAGGAGGTGATATTTATATTATAGAGATCGAAAACAGGATTTTGAGGTAGTTATTATTTTATTTTTATGATGATACAGTGTTCCCGATGTTAATCTAGCGTGTAAATTAATGACATTATATAAATAATATTATACATTTTATTTTTGTGTTATTCAATACATTATCTTTTACTAGGACTAAAACTTACCTACGTACCTAATATTTGATTTTTCTTTTCGTGGAATTAAATCATGTTTCTGTTTAAGGGGTTATACCTACTACCAAGCAATTTTTTTTTCGCATTTTTTTTCTGATGTATAAACTATCAAAAAATGATATTCAAAAAAAGAATTTTGAAGGGGCAAGCTTTAAAAAAAAAATTACAGCTTATTTTCCGAACACGTCTTAGCAGTCCAGAACGTTCCTCTGTATTATTATAGTTCAGTAGTCCAGTAGGCAGGGAGCTAAAATCATCAAAAAGTGTTCTTGCAACATATAGGGGCTAATTTTGACGGTGTCCTATATATTTTTTTGCGTAGAACACAATGCGCGGGGTCCGTAGAGCTGAAACCGTCCGCTAATTTTTTAATTAACAATTTGTGAAAAAAAAAACGAAATTTCTTGGAGGGACTACTATTTGTAGTATGAAGTTACAAAAAAAATCAGCTCGATCCGTTAATAACTTTTCGAGTAATTAACGATAGAATGTTTTTGCAAGTTTTAACTAACAATGACGCCATTTCTTTGTTTATTGTACGATATTGACCGGGTTGGGCTAGAAAAATCATAAATCTCTTCAAGTTTGCGAGACTTTTTGAGATTTTGAAAAAATATTAATTTGGGCCAATTTTATAACGTTTTCTATGCGAATACCTTTTTTGACGCGAGTATATATTGTTTTAGCGTTGCCGCTTCGAAATTCGCTTCTTGAAAGTACGCTTCAAGACGAGTATTTAAAAAAAATGGGCGTCAAGATATTATAGTCACAATTCCGAGAATTTCGAAGCGGCAACGCTAAAACAGTATATATGTACGTCGCGTCAAAAAGGTAGTCGCGTAGAAAACGTTATAAAACTGGCCCAATTTAATATTTTTCAAAAATCTCAAAAAGTCTCGCAAACTCGAAGAGATTTATGATTTTTCTAACCCAACCCTGTCAATATCGTACAATAAACAAAGAAATGGCGTCATTGTTAATTAAGGTTTGCAAAAAAATTCGATCATTAATTACTCGAAAAGTTATTAACGGATCGAGCTGAATTTTTTTTAAAGCTTTCGTACTACAACTAGCAGTTCCTCCAATTTCATGATCATAGTCGCCCTACTTTCGAAGTAAAAAAATAGTGAATAAAAAGCACTTTTTCAACTTCAGCAGTCATTTGCAAGTTAACAATAGCACTTGGAGACTTCGGGTTGGGCTTAAAATTTTGGAAATTCAATAGGCTACAACTTCTTAAATAGTATGAAGCAAAGAATGGAGGCCTTTTTCTCACAAATCCTTTATTTTTATCGTGCTACCGATTTCGGTCAATAGTTGACCATCTTCAGGCAACAAAAGTTACAATAGGCTACAATTAATGGTTGGAGTTAATGCATGTTATCTATGTGTTTTTTTTATATAAGTTATTGCATGTAATATTTAGTATTAGTTTTTGATAATTATTTTAACGTAACATTTCTTTATTTATTAGGAGACCTATTTTAGTTTTATTTTCTAAGTTATTACAATTCAAATATCTATTTTTACTTGCTTTAATTACTAATTTTTATTTACTTTCATTTCTAAATTTTAACTTTTCATGTTCTGTCAAAATTCCCATAGTAGTATCTATTTTTCAGTTTTGTTAGTTACACTTCTTGTTTTCAGTTACACTTCAGTTTTGTTAGTTACACATTAACTGAAAAATAGATACATATACTAGAGGAATTTTGACAGAACATCAAAAGTTAAAATTTCGGTAACAATGTAAGTAAAAATAAATATTTGGATTCTAATAAGTAAGAAAATAAAACTAAAATAGGTCTAATAAATAACGAAATATTATTATATTATCAAAAACTAATACTAAATATTACATACAATTACTTATATAAAAAAACAGATAGATAACATGCATTAACTCTCTTCACATCTTACCACACTCCAAAGAACTTCTTAAATGCATATGCTATATAAAATATGCCTAGGAACGGAGATATAAGCGAAAATGTGAAAAAATACTTTTTTTTTCACAAATTGTTAATAAAAAAAATGTTCGGACGGTTTCAACTCTACGGACCCCACGCATTATATTTTACCCAAAAAAATACATAGGCAACCATCAAAACTACTCCTATATGTTTCAAGAACACATAAAAGTCTCTGCCTCCTGGACTGAAGTGGTGTACCAAGACTGCTACAGTGTACGCCGATTTCCTCCTCCAGAAAAAAATTCAGGCGAACATTTAATCCACGGCTAAATAGACACAACCTGATTTGACTTGTTACATTTTTTGATAGTAAATATCTCTACTCTCAGTTTTCCTATATGTAGTTAGTTTTGACAGATAGCTTGAGGGAGCATAAGTCCCCCTTTCACTCCTGGCAACGACACTGCAAAGTCTAGCATAATAGGGAATAGAACGGCAAAAAATGCTTTCAGTTTTATTCTTCGTATCCCAATTGAGTCATGAGGTTATATAAAGTTATGTGAGGATATATATTATATACATAATATATATAATATATATAATAATATATATTATATACTCATATGCACTAAACTTAAATCAGAAATGTACCAAATGTGTTATCTAATTATTGTACAGGTGTATCATACATTGTTAGAGACAGATGAGTCGATTTTAATTCTCAAATTTATGTGGACATTTCATTTTTAACATATTTGACCATTAATGATTGAAATTAGAAGGTACTACCACTTCAGTACTTGAATACTAAGGGTATATGATATCCAGTCATCATTAAAGAACCGATTTTAGAATTTTACAAATGCTTTTATTGATATTTTAAAGATACTACACACGAATAATAACCTTATGTAATTCTCATTTTATAAAATATCGTTACTAATGTATAATATAGATATATTATAATTCCATCTTGTGTAACTGTTCCAAATGGAGATGCTATATGCTAATTGGCTATAATCATGGATTACTTAGTTAGAAATATAGACTGCAGTTTTGCATTTTATCGTTTTCATATTATGCACCTGCTTATTGACTTAAAGTTTCTCGAAAGTTTTTATTTAGAAACCGAAGCTAGAGCATATTGGATTAATATCCGCAATCTTAGCTTATTTAGCCGTGGCATAGTTGCAGTCTTTATGAAATGACATCGCGTAAGAAATTACGATTTCTATGGGTATAGAGAGGAGTAGAACTAAACTATACATAAAAAAAAATCAGTGCCTTATCCGTGTAAGGTCAAGGTCATGTACTGTCAGTTCCAAGAAAAAACAATCCTTTTTATTTTATATAATTTTTTATCACTTTATATTAAAATTGTGTTCATATCAATACGAGTATTAATTTTATGGAACTGAGTGACGACATACGGAGAACGGACCTTTATTCTTCGTCTGTAATCTTTCAAAGTTAAGTGAATATCAAAATATTAAAGACATTTTGGGAATCGGGAAATCATATAAAAAAAGGATTTTTACATCATAATTCTTAGGATATTTGGTTATATCTGTGTTCAGATCGTATTCTGTGTTACTAATAGCAGTGTTAATCCTCATCATAATTTAGAGGGTGACTACTAGACCTAAGTAGAAGGCTGTAATAGCAAAAAAACTTCAAATGACACTTACGAAATTAATTTTCAAACATCTTGGAAATAGTTTGCAAACTATTTGCGTTTTTTTCGAAATTTTGAGATCTGTGAAAGTTATGATAATTTGAATTATTTCGTCCCAGAATTTACAATATCTGTATATTGTAAATGCTATTGTAAATTTTTACAATAGCTGTATCTTCAAGCAAAATGAAAATTTTGCAAAAAAAAAAACACAATCAAAAGATTTTATATTCACTTGGTGATTCTGGAAAAAAATATTTCATATTCATATTATCCAAGACGTTTCCAAGATCTTCTGGTGATGCAAACGTTTTTTACAATTGGAGATGTTGGAGTTGGATAGTACATCGAAATTTATTACATTTTAATATTGCTATATTGTTAGAAACGATATGAATATCGAACCGTACTTTACATTCGTGTGTCATTCCTGTTTACAATACACCTCGACGGCGCACAGTGGCTCCAACTACCAATTTTCTTGGCCAAAGTTAAGAAAAATAAAAGTTTTTAAATGACAATATCGATGTTATATTTTGAATGCTAAATGTTCAGGACATTTAAATTCGTATATATCAGGCAGTGTTGGGCAGTAGCTAACTACATGAGTAGCTAACTACAATGACAGCTACTCAATGACAACTACATTTTGAGTAGTTGCAAACAACAACTACAACTACAAGCTGTAGCTCCTTGCTGCAACTACTTTAATGGGAGCTACAATAGCTGTAGTTTGAAATAACAGCTACAGCTATTAGTTGTCAAAAATGTAGTTGCGGCGAACAGCTACAGCTACTAGCTGTAGCTATAAGCAGAGAACTACAGTTACTTTTCTTTCGTACTGGAAAAATGTCACATAAGAGACAAAAATAGCTGTATTTGTCGGTTGATCGGTAGCTACAGCACCAATTTCACAAAGCAATTTCAGTGTGAATATACTCCGCTATTATTCCGAAATTAGCTTAAAAGCATGCCCGTTTCCAGAATCGGGCCTGTGTCGAATATTATTGGCTTAAAATTAAGTAAAAAATACATAGAACAAAACCCTAAATTTGTGTATTCGCAGAGGTCGAGGGTGTTTTGTTATTAACAATTTAAGGAAAAAAAACGCACTTTTTTTCGTTTTTGCTTGTATCTCCGAAAATATGCGTCTAATCGACTTGAGGTATACTTGTTGATTTTGTTCCTGAGGAAATTTTCCATCGGGATAGGCTTTTCCGCTGGTACGCAATTTTTTTTTATTGCAAAATTAGCGTTGAAAAAAAAGTGCAAAATCTTCAATATTAAATAAAACAGATTTCACTTCAAACGGATGAGACTACAGGAAAATATAGCTGTTGGGGTGCTCAACAAACGCTCGCATCCGGACGCACAATTTCAGAATGGCGGCCTATTGCAAAATTATAAAGTTGAAAACGCGAGCGCGTATAACTTCCGCAAAACGTAATATATCGAGATGCTGTAAAGAAAGATCGATAGGTAATCGCAATATCTCGCGATTCTGCAAATTTCAGATTTTTAATTGTAAAATAGAAAAGTTATTAACAAAAAAACCGAAAAAAATGCGGTAACTAAGGGCCTTATCTCGGCGTTTTTTTTATATACAGATTTCAAACCAATTGCATCGAATTGTGATTGAAAAACAAGTTTTTTTTTAAATCTTGTCTTTTTCAAGCACCCCACATTTCCCAATGTGGGGTGCTTAATTCCCGATGTAGGGTGGGGAAAGTAGCTGTAGTTCTCTGCATATAGCTACAGCTACAGCTACTAGCTGTAGCTGTTCGCCGCAACTACATTTTTCACAACTATACTGTAGCTGTTATTACAAGCTACAGCTACTGTAGCTTCCACAGAAGTAGCTGCGGCGAACAACTTCAAGCTACTTAGTGTAGCTGTAGTACAGTAGCCTAACTACAGTAGCTGTAGTTTTGTAGCTGTAGTTGAAGCTACATTTTGCCCAACACTGATATCAGGACACGTCTTTACACTTTAAGAATTAACTACGGAAAAGCGAAAACGTGATTTTTAATGAAAACGGATTTTTACGCCAATGTTTGAATACGTGGGCTCATTTATACCCTGGTACAACTTTACCCTGTTAACCAGCGTATAGTGGTGTCTTCAGAAGCACACACACAGAAAAATATACGAAATTTGTAGAAATTATTTAAACAATTAGAGATATTTCTGACTAAGTGCCATAAAATTTTCATTTGCGAATGTTCGCGAATTTCGGAGTTCTCTCAATTTTAGTAGATGCCGGTAGCACTCTGCCACCACCACGATATCCAGTAACATTGAAACTATTCGCAAGTCTCAGAGGTGATAAAAGTCAGCCACCTTCCTATTGCTATGCTAAGAGAAGGCACTAGAGGCCCAATAGGCCCGAAACGACTTCCGTCACTACAGGAAAAACAAATCAAGAAAATTTTCGAGGAAAGCAACGAAGGAGGTCGTCGGAATCCGTAATCTCTTCTCTGAGAAAAACCATAAGTAGTTTCAGTGGCAGTTTCAGTGAAAAAGTGATTTCCAACTGTTAAAAAAACTATCACAAGATGACAGCGACATGGACTTGTCACTGTCAATACGTAAGACGCGACAGTGACAAGGACTAATGACACGATGAATAAACAAGGCTGGCTTGATAAAATTGTATTAAAAAAATGAGTTTTTTTAAAATTATCCAATGGATTATATTGAAAAAATACTATAAACTAAACATTCATTTTATAAATCGGCTTTTCTTCTTCTTTTTTTTGTTAATGTGCACGTTTTAGGTAAATAGTCTTACCTAAAACAGACGTCTACCTGTTTTGATCTTCACTACATGAAAATAATTACCCGTACTTAAGTGAGCATAATATTGGACCTTGAAAGGTTGGCAATACGTTTAAAGGGATAGGTAATACTCCCATACTCCCGACGGTATTCCTCAAGGTATCCTACATGCCCGGTAGTGCCTAGGTTGATAGAAATCCGAAATACATGTCAAACGTAGGAGTTTTTGCCAAGAACGTGCCGTGAGGCGCTACTCTCCCCCAAGTACTACGTTTCATAAGGTGGACAAATTGCACATCTCTATTGATACTTCACATTTTGATTGATGTACTAACAGATCTATTTAACTTGGCGAACTCGATTGCAGCCTCTCCGCAGAGTTTAGACAGCTGAAAAACAAAACGTAATCACGACGATAATCAGGAGCATGTATTTACCGTTGAAACGGCTATAATTTCGCGGCGATATGATTTTCAGGCAAATTAGAAATGCGCCGATATGAAACGATAATCTAAAAACAGTAAAACTTTTTACGGCTCCGTTCCAGTGAGCTGTTTTTTGTTCGAATTTGCGTCGTATTGGCGACCTTGCGTTTTTCACGTCGATCGCGGTGGAATTTTATTTTGTTGACTAATTAATGCGAGGAGAAAATATAATTGCTATTATTATAAAGAAAGTTTTAACGATTGTTACTGCATTATACGATGAGGAAAGTGTCTATAGAATTTGAAGAAAATGCATCAGCAATGATAATGTAAATAAATATGTACGTACCTACATACAGTTGCTCACGAAAGTCTAAATACACCCTATAAATATGCTGGATCAAAGAGTTAGTAAAATAGTTAGAATACGGGATTGCCAGTAATATAATAGTTTTATATTAAAACAAATTTTAATACCATAAAGTTCGATAATTTATATAGAATAACAAATAAAGAAAACTGCCACGCATAGATAAAAGAAGAGCTGCCACGCAATCTCACGAAAATGTACATACATGACGTAAAATGGCAGTGCGATTGTGAATAATTTCGGTTATTTCCCGAAACATCTATAGTGCAGGACGTGTATAGTGTGTGTGTGTGTTGCGCATATATAGTTATTACGTAAATCTGTACAATGAGTACGAAAATAACGAAGAAGAAAAGAAATATCCACTGACATTAGGGAACTGGTAGTGAAACTCAGAGATGAAGGCAAGTCTTTGGGCGAAATCGCGAAAACATTAAAAATACCGCGATCTTCTGTACAGACAGTGTTACACAATTGGGCTGCAACGGGTCAAGGGCGTAGCCAGGGGGGGGTGAGGGGGCGATAAAGGGTGAAGTAAAAATCGAAATACTCGGGGGAATGCGGTTGCCCTTGGCTGTAGTGACCTTTTTTTTTTTTGGCTTTTTTGTTTCATCTGCATTGAGCCCCCCCGCCCCCCCCAAAGATAACTACTGGCTACGCCCTTGCAACAGGGTTCACTAAACACAAAATCCCGCAGTGAACGTCTTTCTCTATTGACACGGAGGGAACAGAGGGAAATTGTGAACCGCATTAAGGCTGAACCACAAACAAATGCCGTGAAAATAGCACAAGATATCACAGCAAACTATGGAAAAGCTGTCCATGCCGAATGTGTCCCTCAACTGCATATGAAAAAACAGTTGTCATGGATGTATTGCGAGACGGAAACCGTACATCAGTGAAGTAAACGAAAAGAAAAGACTCGACTTTGCCGGTAAATATGAAAATGAGGGTCCAACGTTTTGGGAAAAGAACTTCTGTAAAAAGAACTTTTTCCATAGTTTGCTGTGATATCTTGTGCTATTTTCACGGCATTTGTTTGTGGTTCAGCCTTAATGCGGTTCACAATTTCCCCTCTGTTCCCTCTGTGTTAATAGAGAAGGACGTTTAGAGTGAGGATGTTTTCGCGATTTCGCCCAAAGACTTGCCTTCATCTCTGAGTTTCACTACCAGTTCCCTAATGTCAGTGGATATTTCTTTTCTCTTCGTTATTTTCGTACTCATTGTACAGATTTACGTAATAATTATATATGCGCAACACACACACACACACTATACACGTCCTGCACTATAGATGTTTCGGGAAATAACCGAAATTATTCACAATCGCACTGCCATTTTACGTCATGTATGTACATTTTCGTGAGATTGCGTGGCAGTTTTCTTTAAATATTTTGTTATTCTATATAAATTATCGAACTTTTTGTCAATTTTATGGTATTAAAATTTGTTTTAATATAAAAACTATTATATTACTGGCAATCCCGTATTCTAACTATTTTACTAACTCTTTGATCCAGCATATTTATAGGGTGTATTTACACTTTCGTGAGCAACTGTACATATGTATATATTAACTTACGATTCTTTATTGGTTCTACAGTGTAAACAAGAGAAATTTTTAGTTTTATTAATCTCCGATGAGAGTGAATATATTATACGTACATGTATATACCGGATATCTTACCTCAGTAGACTTTGTACAAAATAAAAACTATTGGACCTCATCGATGACGCTATTAAATGTGTACAGTGATACCAGCAATTGTATTGAAATAAGAACTATAATTGAATGTTTTATTGAATTTTAAATTTTGCGCTTGATATTCATTGTTATGCAGTTGGCAGCAGAAGTTGCCGTATTGTCATTTGTTGACAGTTTGAAATTATCTGCACCGTCCATTGGCTTTACTAGTGGTTTGTGTCTTTTTTGAGCTTCAAGCTTTTATCGTGCATTGAAAAAATATTATTTTCAGAACAATCAAATGTTATAGTTGTCAAACTTCCAGCTGAGAATGCCAAAATAGTTAAACAGCTGCTGCTAAGAGTTTGCATCTTTGATACTCTATTTTGAAAAAGAACAAGACAATAATGGTACATCACTACCCTTAACAGCTGTTAGAAAGATGATTTAAATATAAGATTAAAATATGAACTAAAACCATATTAGATAAAACAATATATTGTATTAGTGTGCATAAGCAGCCACAAACTAGAATGTTTCTACGGTTAATTCTATTTCACAAAAAATAGAAAACAACGAATTTTTAAAATCATAATCATACCAAGAGGGTTACAAATATTGTAACATTTATAATAATTGATATTTATGTACAAAAAACTAAAGCTACAGGAGGAAAACTGGATCATTCGACGTAGAAATAAATTAACTTTTATTTTTTAACTTTTAACCACTTAACACCGAAACGCTTGCACTCAACGCGTGTTTCGCCAACATGTTTGCATCTTCAATATTATGTGTAGATACATATAATTTCCTATATATATGTATGTAGGTATACCAAATAGTTTTCTAAATACTCACAATTTTTGAAACCAATATAATCATGTTAAAATGACCTTAACTGAAGTTGGACACCTAGATTGTGATAGGTATTTCACGGATCATTAATATTTTATATGACCTTTAATCTGCAACGTGTAAATACTTATTTTAGTAAAAGTCGCATATCCGTTGCTGTTTATTACACTAGATATTAAAAAAAAGGAAATTAACACTTTAAATCAGAACAAAAACGAAAACAATATATTTTCCATAGCCAATAAATACCCAATTGGACCAAAAAATGCTTGATTATTAATAATGTCAACATATTTAACTTATATGACAAATTAACAATATTTCAACTTGTTTATTCCGTTTCATTAGTAAATTTTGTTAAAAATCTTTAGTCTTATATCTTTCGTACAACTTCATATAATACAGTTTAAATGGTTTAAAATGGTTATGCAATATAGCTGTTAAAGTCTTTAAAAGTATTCAGATCGACGAAATGTTAACGAAACAATACTCGTAGGTAATCAGAGACATCTTTTAATGAATTCGTTTAATGTATTTTTTAGTCCACTCTATCTATACCAGTAATCCGTTTCTTTTATTTATTGGTTATTAATTTGTAGGCTAACAAACATTTAATTACAGTTATACAGGAAATTAAATAATTTATAAATAAACAAAACTGAGTGATGTGTATAAATTGTAAAGTAACACATTTATGGCTCTATTGATAACATTAATTAAAAAAACACTGGAACAATGTCTAGTAAATAATATATAAAAAAAATGAATGGAAGGTTTTGTTAAGTACAGCATAATGAAAAACTTGTTGATATTTGAAAGCAAAAATTTTAGTTTTTTTTTTATATAATATCCGCAATATCCTGAAGTAATCCAAATACCAAGAATTTTTGTGTGAAAATTCCATTAGCATTGCGGTAAATAAAACCACTTCAACAATACCCACTTGTTTTGGTGATTTGGTTCAGAAAACATTACCTTTTACTTCTCATAAAGCACGTTTGCTTTAAAAACAGTTACTGATATTACCACTTACATTTTTATAACGTTTCTTATTAGAATTTTTTTATGACTTACCTCTAAGTACCCAATACGATAAAAAGTGTCAAAGGTATATTGATAATAATATTGCGATATGTTTTTTTGTTATTTTAATGAAACCACAGTAACCTTCACGTTTTCTTCCGTGACAGCAGAATGTGTTAAAATTGAATTTCGACAGAGTGAAATGAAAACACACACACATATATGTATGTAGTGAAAACCAATTTTGTTTTTGTTTTCATACAATTGATTGTACTGTGCATTCAAAAAAAAAAAACAAACAGAGTCAAAGACGTAGCACGTACCTTAATTGTTACTTGATTAAATATTGTTATCTATGAAATATTTCAGATTATATTTAACTAGCGACCCGTCCCGGCTTCGCAGGGATTACGACATCACATTAGAAACCTCTAAAATTATCAGTGTTTCTCTACTATATTATGCATTTATTATACATATAAACCTTCTTCTTGAATCACTCTATCTATTAAAAAAAACGCATCAAAATCCGTTGCGTAGTTTTAAAGATCTAAGCATACATAGGGACAGACGGGAAGCGACTTTGTATTATACTATGTTTGATTACCTTTCAAACTCAATATCGTAAGGATTCAAATACTAGAAAAACCATTGTTAATATTTTTACAAATTGAGAAAATAGGCATGATTTTATTAAAACTTTATTTATAAAAACAGTTTAGAGCATTTTCTGGTTCACCACCTTGGTCTAAACAAACTTGGCATCCCTTTCTGATCGAATTAAAAACATCGTGTAAGATATGAGGATGATCATTAATCATTAATTTTTTCTATAATCTTGGAATACCGAATCAGGAAATATTAATTTGAAAACATGTGTTTTTAAGAATTTTTTAAGAAAGACGAACTCATTAATGTATCTTGAAAAAATTCCCTTAAAAAGTTCAGATTCTGTTGCAGTGTAAGCTCTAGTGACATCTTGTTGAAAATACCCTTGTTGTAGTTCTATACCGTCGAGCTGCTTAAGAAAAGGTGTTAAAATTTCCCTCCTCTACCTTTGTACAGTGAACGTACCTAAAAAGTACAGTGAATGTAATTTAAAAAATAGTCCAAAAAATGTTTGTTCTACTAATTACATCTACACCAAACACTGATTTTCTGTGGATGTAGAGGGCTTCGACCAACAATTTTCCGGCGTCATCGAACTCCACATACTCACATTTTGACAGTTTCCACGTAGCCATTTAGGTATAACCAGGCTTCATCAGAAAAAACATATTAGAGGGCTCATAATTAATAGTGTTTAAATACTATTCGCAAAATGCCTCCCTATAGTGGCTTATCAACTTCTAGAAGTTCTTGGTGACAAACTAAGTGGTATGGGAAGCAATACAGATCTTTTTTAAAACAGTGTCACAAACACCAACAGATACCTCGGTTGTGAAACAGCATCAGAAGTTCTAGTACATTTTTCAAAATTTCGTGTTCGACTAACTCGGGAATACATTTTCTTGGTCGGCCACTTCCTTCTTTTCTTCCCACACTTCCTGGTTCTTGAGAAACACTCCCTGTAGACTGGAAGGTATTGTAATCGACCACTATATCATGGAACTCATTACGAAACTCTTCAAAACAATCTTCCAATGGATATTTCCGTTCACCTTCTACTTTTTTCTTATTTCTGAAGTACGATTCGAGCATAACGGGTTTGTGTTCTTGAGAAAACATATTCCTCGCGTATAGGTATTATTTGTGTAGGAATTATTCTAAGATGAGTTTAATTGATTGTTCATACAGCTTTTTTTTACTACTGAAGATTTAGGGGCTTATAGGTATGCGTAAAGATTTTGTGTAATTTGATTTACAAATTCAGTGGGTTTTTCCTTGAATTGCAATCTGTAGACATTTAATAATGTGTACTGAATACAAACTGGAATTATCAGAGTATGCAACAAAAGCAAACTGAGTTTTACTTCATAAAGAATAAATTATGATTCCGTTTCTGTGGTTAAAATAGGTAATTTACAATTTATAGAAGATGGTTTTATAGGTAGGTAAATCATGTCAATAATAATTTCCAAGTTTACGTCACTTAGTACACAAAAACGGTGCAACGATTGGGAAAGATAATAAATGTGTGTTCAATTACCTACATATATTTCTTTTTGCTATTGTTACGACATTTTTCATTACTCATTTCTCACTAAAGCTGAATGTTTTAACTAAACAAAAATCAGTCTAAGTGTCAACTATGCTTTGGAAAATATTACTCAACTGAGGATCATATCAAAAGGTTTTTCTTATATCATATTTTTTTCTCTAATGTGTGTGGAAATACCTCAGTTACCTCTAATACACTTACCAAGTGCAAGCCAAAAGGGAGTTCAAAAGGGCGCTAAACTCTTTTTTTGTTCTTGATACGTATAACTAACTAACTTTTTGTTTTAATAAGGGGTAACTAATGCTGAAATTAAACCCGTTTGTATAAAAAAAAGTCAAGTCAGCAATGTTTTATGGTGTTTTAGTACTGTGTGCCTTATTAAGACCCAGAATACCTTTGTAGCTATTTTTTATTATATCCCATTTTATTTATTATTACAATTATCCAAAAGTTAGTAAATATCCAAAAATTATCCATTAGTGTTTTTGTGCCGCATATTTTGACACAAAGGTCGTTCAAATTGAATAATAAATTTAAAAGAATACAAGGGTGTTGTAGTTTTTAATGGGCCACACTGTATATGCCGAAAACATGTTTATGCCCAACAAAATTTTCTAAAGAAGGCGCCAAATTTTGGATTAATTCTGATCTTTAAAACCTTCAAATTTTTCTATCGTATGTGTCTTAAAGCATCAAAAGAATTATCGGAATTTCCGACCACTTTGCATACGTTATTCTGATAAAGGAATGAACATATCCACTCCACTTATATCACTCGTACGAGGTATATCTACATGTAGATGTAAATCATACATAAAATCACGTCTCGAGTCTTGAAAAAATCCCTTCTGATAATCCATTGTCAATACCAGTTCGTTTTCGATTGTGTACTCGAATATTAGAAACATTCTAACGATTATTTATGCATACGTCACGAAATGTATTTGAAGTGGCATGTAGAGATTTAGAATTGTTACGTAAAATATAAGCATCTACACAAAATTAGGATAACCAGGATACTGATGATATGATATGCTACAAGTGTGGAAAATCCAGAAATAAAAAAGATTAAGTTATCTTTTAACTGCCTTTTCTTAATCTGTCGCAAAATAAATATGAAAAACATTAAATTTGAACACACTACTTTCCTCAACTATCTATTCTAATATGATATACATTGATAAGTTTCTAGCACTAATAACTTATACAGTACGCTAAAAAGTAGTTTTGCCCCTTGCCGCTGTAGACAAAACCTTAAATTGTGTTCAATTATTTTGTAGGTGCAGCAAGAACGCTTCGAGAAGTACAGTCTGTTATTATTTGTTTGTTAGTATCTCTTATTTTACTCGTGTACGGTCCTTCTACCTAGTAGTACATTCGTTGTAGTACATAGCAATTTGCGGGCAAAGCTATTCTTGGTGTACCGCAGTTTGCTAGTGCATTAGATGACATTATCACTTAGGTATACGATTTAAAACATAGTTTAAAAATGTTTTCGCCAAGTTTTAGTTGTTTCAAACTTCAGTTGCTGAGAATCTTCAGTTAATACTAAAAACATTTTATAAACATTGTAACAAATATCTGCTAGAATTATGAATCGCTGAATATTCTTCTTTAATTCACAAACATTATTTCATTCTTACCAAGCCTGATTCAAAGAAGCGATATTTTGTACTACTTTCGTAAAAAAAACGTTACGTTAGTACTATAATTGCATTAACAATCTCCATTGATTGCTAAGTGATTATCTACAAATCTAGAATACCTTCTGTGCTTTAATTAGGCAATAAATGTGTATAATCAATACAATCCTCGATGTGCTTAATTATTATTTTTTTAGGTGTTTCGCCTCTAATGCACTGTTTAAAAAATGAGTAAATAAACAATCTATTAATACCACTGTTTATACAACGTGTTGTGAATTTATTGCTTGCAGTTTTCATTAAATTGGCTGGATTAAAAACCTGAATAAAGTCTGCAATGATTGGAGGAAGTAAATCTTGAATTATAGGTCAAAATGTACAATAAAATGTACATAGTATATAAACGGATATGACATAATAATTGTAGCATCCAGTCAAGCCCTCTCCTAAAAGTGTTCATTTAAGTTTTCACAGTTACAAATTATCAGACATTTGTCTGTCAATTTCTCGTTTTTTTCTTCTTCCAATTTCAAATTGTCCGCGTAAGTTACACACTTACGCGGACAATGGCGCTTATTTAAAAAAGTATTGACCATTGCAGCAGTAAAAAGTTATTTAAAAAAATATGTGTGGATTGGTAAAGGCGGAACTGTCTAGTTGCCTCCAAACAGCGCAAACCTTACCACTTTAGACAGAGTTTGGACATGGGGCTATTTGGAAGACGAAGTTTGTGAAGACACTAATGCAAATTTAGATGCATTAAGACGTAAAATTGAACAATTCAAATCTGTAAATAAAAACTTAATCCTAATTTTATAGTAAATGCAATTTCTAAAATAACCGAGGACTATACGAAGCACCGTGGACTATGGAAAGTACAACATTTGTGATTATTTTTATTTATGCTCTTTGAGATAAATTCAAAATTCAGTATTTGTCTCTTAAGTTTTCTGTTTTCAGTCAGTTTATATGTCTTAAAATTTGTGTAAACTTCAAACTAAATCCGGTGTTGCTAACTACCTACCTTTTGAATAATAGTATAATCTGAAATTTATTTTGATAGTCGAGGAATCAGAATATGTAGTAATATACAGGGTATTCCATTTAAAAAAAAACACTACTTTGGTGCAGCTTCATGGTTACTAATGTTCTATCGTTTTTTCTCATAGCATATTACAAACATGTATGCAAAAACCTATAAATTTTGTATGAAGAACTTTTTTCTACTTTCAATAACAAACTTGCAATAACATCAGTCAGATTATAGAAAGTAACCATGTACATAATAGAAACTAAAATTTACTACTGAATGTTTATTTAGTAGACATACTCGAGTTAAAACCAAATAAAAACGTGCTTTGTACAACTTAACCATGTCAACAGATAATTCCCATAGAATATTCGCCTGGGATTGGGAGTATGTTGAGATCTTCCCGTGATGTAATCAGGATCTTGTAACATATGACAAGAATACGGGTGATATATCAACACTTTTAGGACTTTTCCACACTACTTACTAAAACTAATGTCATGTCATAGTTGCACAAACCACCTATAATACATTTGTATATACTCGCAAATATATTGATATTGTAGTAAAAATCAAGTACATACGGTATACTTCTTAGATTTTTTTAATGATCACAGCATGTTTCATGTCCCACCACAATTTTATGTATACTAAAGTTGGCAAAAAAAACACAGTTTGTATTACGACAGTGTATGTCGAAATGTACATATAGTTTTACTCTAAAAAAATTTAAACATTGAAAAGCTAATTTTAGTTTCTACTATTTGCAATATTAAAATGTTTCACAATACTCCAACCACATACTCAGTGCAGCGTGTTATCTTAGATATTTTTTATTCCCTTTAGAGAGATAAATCATAAAAAAAACTGAAGGGACTAAAGTCCCGTAGTTTTAGTGGAATCTTTACCGATGCTACTGATGACCAGAACACTAACATCACAATATTAAATTATACAATTATATACCATTGACGTAATAATTGGTAAATAGTCACGAGTCGAACTATTAGCTGGAAACGGCGAGTAAATACAGGTAAAAAAATATATAACCAAGAGTTTCGCTATGCCAATCGAGGGGACCTCCTCCCAAAACATCCAAACTTACTTCGTACGTCTGCAAAACGAACAGGGGCCTGTTACAGTTCATGTTACGCCGAAGGAAGGTTCTTTCCGTCAGCCCGCACGCTCACTAGATTTGTTTACACTCGCGCGCAAGTGTACCGCGGAACTGAGAGTCGTGAAATGTTGCCGCGATATACACAGGTGAGTCCGAGGTATTGTTTTGCTACGAACCGCGTACGCCGGTGCCTATCTGCAAGCGGTACTGCCGCTGATAGTCGAGGTTTATACAAAGCGGAGCTCCTAGTTACAGGCGATTTGCGGTGGAGGTTTTTAGATAAAAGAGCTGTGACTGATGCATAATAGGCGATTGTCTTGGTTGCGATTTAGAACCCATCCGAGTCAAAACAATTACCGGACTGCATCTTCAACTAGCTCTTGTTTAATAATTATTAATATTTGGAAATGAAATTGAGCGTTAGACTGGCTTTCCTAGTACTTAAAAGGGAAACTTTCACTGTAAATAAGGGATACCTCAGGGTAGTGTGTTTGCACTCTTACGCTTTAACGGTTTTTACAAATGATTTTCCAGCATGTTCACGCAATATAACAATGGTATTATTTTGTGACGACTGTAGTGTTAATACTGGTGCAAAAACTCAAACAAAATATAATATTACGAACAATTTCAACAAAAACATGTATGGATGGAGTATGGATAATAAATTAGCATTAAATACTGAATAGTCTATTTTTACAACATACTGCAATGAGAGATGATAAAATACTTACAATTTGTGTTTAAATGAGAGTAACCTAGCAGTTTCAAATCATGTAGGCACGATTTTTAGGAGTGACAGTGAATGAAAATGTAAAATGGACATTGCATGGTGACAATATTTGTTCTAGACTATTCTAGAGTAAACAGAAGTGACAATGCCTATTGTTTTAAAAACCTACCTACAGCTCTGTGCATAAAAATATAGACATCCAAAAAAAAAAACGTCATCAACTCTGGCTATGAACGAGAGAGATAGAAATAGCGGTCATGTCTAAGCTTTTCGGTTATGTTAAACTTTTGACAAGTGACGGTCACAATTTGTAAAATAAACAATAGCTGTCATATGATGTGACAGTTTTGACAAGTAAATAAGGTTAAAACGCTAAAAAAATACGTCTTTTTTTCTTGGCCAACTTTGATGATTTTTTTGGATGTCTCTATAGCACTTTCTCTCTAAAGCTGTTTAGATTTTTATTACAAAAGAGTAATGATATAACAAAACATTATATATAACATATTGTTCCAAATAAACTAAAAATAAATGTAGCACATTCAGTTAACTTATAATATCTCAAGTTTTTACTGTGCAAAAAATAACACCGCTCGTGAAACATACAAATGACTGTACAAAGAATCAAATAAAATTAAAAACTTAAACTGTAACATATTAATACTTTGTTGTATAACCTTTGTTTTTCAAAATAGCAACACAACGCCGTGGCATAGAGATCAACCAGCGCTTGACAACGCTGTAATGGAATAGCCTCCCACGCTGATTGCACAGCATACCATAATTCTGCTGTATTCTTCGATTTTGCTTTAAAAACAGCTTTTTTAACATCTGCCCAAAGATTTTCAATTGCGTTCAGGTCTGGTGACTGAGCGAGCCATTCCATAACCTGAACTCGATTCTGTGTAAAAAAGCCTTTTGCTAGTCTGCCGATATGTTTTGGATCATTGTCCTGCTGTAAGACCCATCTGAGCGGCATATAGTGCACATAGGGCAACATTACTTCTCTCATTATATCAACGTAGACTAATGCGGTTATCGTAGGCTTGATCCAAATATTGATATTCGCTTAGTACCATGATACGAGAAAGAACCCCACACATAATTTTTGCTTCGCCATGTTAAACGGTCTTGACTGTACACTGGGGTTTAAGTTCATCTCTTGTTGGTCTGCGGACAAATGTTCTACAGCCTGGAGTCCAAAATAACTCAATTTTCGACTCATCGGTCCAGAGAATATTTGTCCATTGTGCGAGAGGCCAGTTTAAATCTTCCCGAGCAAATTTGATTCTGTCACGAAGATGTTTCTTCTTGAGTAACGGTACTTTCCTAGGAGTTCTGACCATCCAGTTTTTCTCTATGAGCCTTCTTCTTATTGTAGATGTGTCTACATTGAGATTTAATTTGAGTTGACGTTATAAAAGGATTTTTTGTTAGTGTTAGGATGATTCTTTCATTAGTTAATAAATTAGGTAAACATAGTTTGTTCTGACGGCCTCTTTTTCTTCTTTTTCTTTAAATTTCTTGGAATTACTGATCATTTTATTAGAACATCCGACCACTTCCCTAATACATTTGTATGTTTTCCCTTTAGCCAATAATTTGTTTATGAACAAACATTCTTCTTTCGTGCAATGTTTTCCACGGCCCATTTAATCTTTAAATTAAATTAAAATTCAATTCAGATATTAACTATAGTCTTATATTATTTTACCTTTGACTTCATTGTTCTATACTGAAAGATGTTTAGATGTTACGGCGTCGAACTGCTATCATAGACTGAATTGGTGCTATTATTTTACACAGGTCAATATTGATTTTATTTATAGAAACATATATTTTCCCTACCGAAACAGGAATTCCCCGGACTTCATTAGTTTCAGAAAGTCAGTGGATCTCAAACAAATATCTTGAGAACACTTTTGAATGCATATAGCAGAGCAGTCAATACGTGATTATGGAGTTAATTGGAGTATTCACTATGGTGCTATTTTTTTACACAGAGCTGTATGTATATAAACTGCTCGTCAAAATTAGCGCAACACTCTTTTTACTCACTCAGGCGACTAATGGCCTGGGCACACAGAGCGCTATGCTATGTTCGTTATAATGGCCTGGGCACACAGAGCGCTATGTTCGCTACGTTCGCTATGTTCGCTATATGCAGTAAAAATAGTCCTCCTTGTTTTAAACGTTGGTGGCCATACAGACGTAAGACGCTACGCGCGCTATATTTGCGATGTTAGATGCGTAGCTGAGATGTATGATTTCTGGCTATATTTTTGAACGTCTCCGAAGACGCGCGGGAACAGATGCCTTTTCACGTGTGCTGCAAGTACTGTTAAAGTAGTTCCTAACATATTATACCCACATTATGGAGCAATT
This sequence comes from Aromia moschata, assembly GCA_029963805.1. Classification (NCBI taxonomy): domain Eukaryota; kingdom Metazoa; phylum Arthropoda; class Insecta; order Coleoptera; family Cerambycidae; genus Aromia; species Aromia moschata. Next base: position 110,016 of record JAPWTK010000471.1, read on the forward strand.
AATCAATTGTTTTATTAAGTGATGTTATTCACCGTACTTTTTCATCTTTTTGTTGACATCGTGTATTTCCATAAAATTTTGCGTGTCTTCTGTTTACCCACAAAAACAGCAACGGTTGCGTTCAGTGATAGTACTATGACTCAGTATTCGTTTTCTTGTAAAAGAAGAAAGCAAAAGTTGTGGATACACATGTTGTGGAAAAGTAAACTTGATTAATTGTTTGTGTGGGCATAATTTGATAGCAAACAAAGTCGAACATAGCGTACACATTGTTTATAGCGAACATAGCATAGCAGCGTCTAGTCTGTATGGCACCACCGTTTAAACAATGTGTACGCTATTTTTACTGCATATAGCCGACCATTTGACGTATCAAATATGGCGCACTGTGTGACCAAAACAATGGCATACATTAAGACTTCAACTGCGAATTCAAATTATGACATGCGGGTTGCTGTATGGGGAGTGTAGTACGGCGAACCGTTGAAGTCACAGTATTGCTGATTTCGGGTGTAGTAAAAAGAACCGAAACGCAAAAAATTAAAAACTGGATAATCTTAAAAAATCTAAAAACTGTTATGCTAATTTTGACGAGCAGTTTATAATATTTCTTCCATAATATCATGGTTTAGTTTAGTGTATCACTGATGCAATGTAATGCCATTTAATTTGGCCACAGTAAGAATTGACAAAGATTCTTCGGAAAGTTGGTACACAAACGATTTTTAAGGGCTACACTTTATATTCCTTACTGGAAACATTACTTTGATAAGGATTATCCAATAATCCTTACCACGGTGGCTGCAAATCGAAAAAGGATTCCAATGAAAAGGAATGATACTATCAATTCCCATAACTGTATTCTCTTCTAAAGCATCAAAACTAAATTAGGACTTACAAAATACAGAACCTAAATTAAAAAACAATGTGAAAGTTTCCACAACAAAAAATGTATGTATACCTCTTAAGCTTAAAAAGCTTCTAGGAATTAGCATACTATGAGTGATGATCAAATCATAAGCAAACCGTGATAAGAAAATAATGGCTTTTGTCGGTTTCCAATAAACATACACATTTTGAGAGTATTATCTATATTTTATAATAAAATGGACTGTGACTACATTACCTTCAAGAAGGAAGAACTAATCACAACTATAGAAAAACATTGTCATGATTACGGCTATTAAGGGAATCTAATCTAATCGGAAAGCACAACAATTTTTGGAATCAATAATTAGTAATCTCTTAATTAAGAATCAATTAACAGGATGATGAGCTTAAAGTCCAATTTATAAGGATAAACAGAATGTTCCATTGAAAATAAAATAAGTTACTATTGCCCTATTCTTACTTTAATTCATGTAAATAAGTACATTCAAAATGTTTAAAACAACACATATTGAAATATTAAAAAAATTCCGTAAGAAGAAAACAGAGAATGAAAGGGAGGGGAGAAAGTGGCTATTTAAACTATTGTTTTTTTTTTCAAAAATAGTGAACTTTTTAAAGAATAAGGGAGACTTCTTTATTTGGAGGATATAAACATATAAGGTGTGGCTATTAAATAACCGAACTGATGCTGCTACTAGGGCCTAAGCGTGCGCGACAAGTTTGAACAAAACTGTGTCTGGTGATACTTTCCCCACCCTGAGCTCGCTGAACATTCCAGTGGGTCGCTCAGTTCATTGTAGTAGTCGTTTGAATTAGTCTATGGACCAGTGACGCGTCGAAAAAAATGTTAAGTTTTCAGATGGAGCAACGGATTAATCTCAAGTTTCTTACCCACTCCAGGCTCAAGTTTCTTGTTAAACTGGGGAAAACTTTTACAGACGCTTATGCAATGTTAAAAGAAGTGTACGGAAATGAATGTTTGTCCCGCACACAAGTTTTTGAGTGGTTTAAACGGTTTAAAGAGGGGCGTGAAACGACCGAAGATAATCCACGCCCCGGACGGCCCTCAATGTAAAAACGGACGAAATCATTGAAAAATGTGGTAAATTAATCCACGAAGATCGTCGTCTAAGCATCTGAGGGTTTGCTGAGATAACAGGAATCGACAAAGAATGTGTTCGCCAGATTTTCCATAAATCGGTAAACATGCGCAGTTTGCGCAAAAATGGTGCCAAAACTCCTCACTCCCGAGCAAAAGGAATCAAGAATGAACATTTGCGCTGACATTCTAAGCAACATTGACACTGATCCAGGCTTATTAGACACGGTGATTACTTGTGATGACAAGATTCGCAAGTGTAGAAGCGGTAAAAGCAAAGGCGACGGAGGTTCTGAACCAGCTGACAGAACCGGACTTTCAGCACTGCATTCAAAAAGAATTGGATGGAGCGGTGTAGAGTACATTGAAGGCGAAAAAGTTGCTACTGTAATTGATAACTAATAAAAAGTGTTATGACAGCAGTTCGGTTATTTAATAGCCACACCTCGTATGATGGTATATGGCATTTTGTTTGCCAGAATAAGAAACAAATTCATTGGTACCATATTAATATGTTTATATTTACAGTTATTTAAAAACTCATCAAAATTACAAATTCCCCTTGCCTTGAACAGTCAGAAAAAAAATAATAAAAAAAGCGGATTTATCTAAAGTTCAATATAATTCAATATAACTCGTTCTTAAACGGTGTATTTTTAAATATCACATAAATTATATTGGATTTTATGGCATTACAGAAGGGATCAAAATTTAACAATTTTTTTAAATGGCATAAGTCACAAAAACTCTTTTTGGGTAAAAACGAAAAACTTAAACGTTAACAACATACAATTAACTTCTGCGCTATTTTGAAATATTGTACCTTGGAAGATACCTTGTTCTTATATATCATTTTATTTAAATTAATATAATTGAGCGTATTTAAACATAAGAATACCTAACTATTAAAATTGTTTTACTACATGCTCGTATGCATCTTCCTCTCCAGACAGTCAGAAAGTTTACCCATCAACTAAGTATATCTTCCGAAGCAGTTTTTAAAACATTTTCCAGAAACATCAAGATAATTAACTATGGAACATTAAATCCCAATTCCTTTCTGAACTGACTATGCTGTTAAACATTGCATTTTAATTAGGTTTAGTATTTCGCACTTGGATTGCTATAGAATGCTGTTTAATGCATACCGTTTACCAACCATATAGAATAACCAATGCAGCTGAAATTATTGTACTTTAAAATAAATCATTTCCTAGGATGGATGCAACGGGATATGAAAAGTAGACGCTGCACTGTGTTGCACCATTTTTACCCATGTAGGGTTGTCAATTTAGGTACTATATATAAAATAGATTTGATTCAGATACTTAAGTTTACTCATGTAAAGATATGGATTGGTTAATAGTAGGTACTTAAAGGTAGTTGAGAAGTCGGGGTGTGTAAATAAAATAATGAGACTGATTTTTTTTTTAATTGAATAGAATTAAATTCAACCAAATTTTTATTACTAAATTATATATTACTAAATAATTTATTAATTCAGTATTGTCTCCTTCAAAATAACTTCCCTGGGAAGCCACACATCGCTGGAGACGGTATTTCCATTCTTCATAGCCGTGCTGGAACTCATGTACTGGTATAGCCTTCAGCTATGGTCGGTTACAGCCTTTGAATGTTTTCTATGGTCCCAAAATGACATCCTTTGAGGTGATTTTTCAATCTTGGGAAGTGAAAAAAGTCTCAAGGACTCAAGTCACGCGAATAAGGAGGCTGAGGAGCCACAGGAATGTTTTTACTGGCTAAAAATTCGTTTATTGAAATGGCTGTGTGACGTAATGCAACATCCAGTTGTTCTTGATGTTTGGTCTCACACGCATGACTAAGTGACCAGACGTCCGTCATTAGGACGGACAGTCCGTCATTCAGAAAGCTTGTCCGTCTTCAAGAGCAGTCCGTCAAACTGTCCGTCACTGAAATTTTTTTATTAAAATGTCCGTAATTACGTCTTCTAGGTTAATCTGAAGACGTATCGACGTATCGTATCGATCGTGATTAAATATTAGTATTTCAAAAAGGCATCAAATTCCAAAAAGTATCCTTGTGAAAGTTTATAATTTTATGTACTTAAATGTATTTTTCATTGAAATTCTGAAGTGCCAGGAAAAACGCGTGACCTTGAAAGTTTTAAAAATGTTCGCCTGCGGCGCTATTTGACTCGCGCCTCACGGCGAGATAAATTAACTCTAGCTTCATCAATGTGAACCAGCTAAACATGTCCGTCTTTGGCAAGATCAAAATCTGATCACTTTACGCATGACCCTTTTTCGAAGTTTTTCAAAAGCCTGTTTGTAAAAGTGTTGATTTATTGTTTAGCCTGGAGGCACAAACTCTTTATGGACAATTCCCTGTCTATCAAAAAAGAAAATCAGCATGCATTTGATCTTCGACTTGCTCATTCTTGCTTTTTTTGCATCTTGGAGAGCTTGAAGTGTGCCATTCCATGCTTTGGCGCTTGGTTTTCGTGTTGTACTCAAACATCCAAGTCTCATCCATAAAATGGGGATGATTTTCAATCGATTCCAAAAAGTCAAGGGACCTTTCTCTCGTGATGTCCTTTTGTTCCTGCGAAAGGTTTTTTGGAACCATTTTTACGCAGATTTTTCTCATCCCCAATTCGTTAGTCAAAATCTGATGAACAATGGTGTGATTCAAATTTAACTCTTCCCCGACCATTATTGTCGTTAACCGACGATCTGAACGCACAAGATCTCGTATTCTATCGACATTTTCATCGGTTCTTGAAGATGACGGCCTTCCGCTGCGTGGTTCATCTTCAATCGACTCTCTTCCTTTTGAGATTGCCTTAAACCACCAAAAAAACCTGGGCACTTCGTAGGCGTGTTGAAGTTTTGCAAAAGTATCCGTTGTGCTGTGCTCAAGTCTAAAGCAAAACCTGATAGCACACCGTTGCTCAAAATTAAAGTCACTCATTTTTAAAATGCACTAGAACAAAAACCGGTTTACGAACAAACAAATGACTCTAACAAGTTCAAACTTGTACTAAAGGTGTATTAAATGATAACCTGCCGCCCTTCCAAATCCCGTCGTCGCAGCGTTACTAGATCAAGCGCTACGTTGCCAGTCTGTTACTTAATTTACACACCTCGCAGATACATATTAGGGTCAGAGCCAACTGGTATTTTCTGGAACTTCACGACATCACCACATAATTCCCCTAGAATATTCCTCTGGGATTGGGAGTCTGTGGCGATCTTTCCATGACGTAATCAGAGACTTTTGAAAAAACCCTGATACACATCATTCGGATGGCAACGGAAACTTTTGTATGTAAAATGTTAACGCAATAAAAAGAATCATTTGATCTTGGTTTACTCCTACTAAATTCCTATTCATTTCCTATTGTTTACTTCTACTTGTTGAAGAAGCAATGTTTGTCCTAAAAAGTCAGATGAGCAACTGAGTGGACTGGATATTGTCTAGCTGTTTAGCGGGACTATTAAAACAACTAGGTAGTTGTTTTACTAGAAGCTTCTAATGTAGGTACACTAGAAGCTTCTATAACAACACATTTAATAACTGCCGAAGCTGTCGTTTGACATAAACGTTTGCTGTATTTGTCTGCATACTACAACAAAATTGGTCTGCATACTATATACATACTTCTCAAAACATGTATAGTTTACTTAAAATTAAACATACTGTTTAAGATTTAAGATAATTTATTCCTTAGAACAAAATTATTTTATAATTATACACCTAAAACTACACCATCAGTTTTGCCACGATCACGGGCTCGTAACAATAAATATTTCTTTTCACTGTAATTACTCGTAATTTAATTAACTACTGCAAATTTCATCATCGCTAATTACAAGAACGTACTCAATCTAAAAAGGTGTTATTCAAGCCTCCAATTTTCTGCGCGTTAACTCTTTTGCGTTATAAAAAACTGAAGGAAAAAATATGCTTTTTCGATTATTGTATTGCGCAATGGTCTCGCGAAATAATCGACGAATTATGAACGGCTGCAACAAAGTACCGCTGATTAGTCGCACATAATCCAAATTTATATACATTTGTGGGTTGTAGATGTGAGTTTCATTTACTGATACGCTGAAACCTCGCTGGTGATGAAATACTTGGTTTTATATACGTGTCTAAACGTGATGAAGTTTTTCTGCTAGGGCACGATCTTAAAAAAAACTGTTCATGAAGGAAAACAGTAACAAAAATATGACCAAACAATAGGTTATCTTTAGTTTCTTCTGTCGTGAGGTTTCTATTTGAGCCTTCTATTTGAGTTTTTCCGTCACAACACTGAATGATCATTATGATTGAGTGTTTCATGTCTCACTTCCCCACTTGCTATGAAGAAACTGTTTTTAGTTCGAACTACGGAAGAATATGGTTACTCTGAAACTCTTTAACTTCCCCAACAGATGTTTTTCTGAAAACTAGTCAGACAATTTTGATCCCTTTACAAGAAGATAAATAGATGCATTTATTTAATGGTTAAAATGAATATAAAACCAAAACTTAAATGTAGCTTATGCTGATTATTTTCTTTTTTATTGTTTTCAAAGGTGAATCTAAATTATATTGTTTTAATTCAACGTACAGGTATCATCATTCTATTTTCAATATTTTCATTAATGTTTGTCATCAGTATTGTACATTTTACATATTTATTGTAGCAAAATTCTCTCTCAACAGTTTGTCCTATACAAAATCTTCTTCTATCAGGGTTTAGTGCAGGTCTTAAAAGATCTAGTAAAGTACACAAAAAATTTTTTCTTAGCCTTTAAAACTGCATCATGGGTGAAATTTTCGAGTTATGTCAGAAAAGTTGTTTTTAACTAGGACAAAAATAATACGTTGACGTTGGTCATTAATCAGTGTGTCTGTGGAAAAGGTTAGAGAATAAAGCTTCACCACACATCCTGTTCATAAAGAACACCATGTGATTATTCGGTTTATTGCATGCCTATATGTGTGCAAGTATAAATAGACTACAGTGTCAAAATCAATTCACATAGGTTTAAAGGTCGTTGGTACTATGAAGGACATAAACCATACTGTTCAGAAAAGTAAAAAAAAAAACGCTTTGAAGAAAGAATGGTACAGTTATTTTTATATATACACTAACTCTTGAAACACTATTATATGAGAAAAAGGGTACATTGTCATACTTGTTTTCTATTATATATTTTTTTTCGACAAATTGGATATTCACAATAAAATGATCAGTTAATTTTGCAGTTCTTACGAAACAACAAGTGAAACAAAGATGGTGGTGTGACCTTCGACGTACTATCCCTTCTACTTATTCAATGTAACAACTAATTTTATAAAATTTGGTTGTTACCAATAGACTTATATTTATATACATGTGCATATAACCAAACACAAGAATGTTATATGTGTATGCATATGCATATGTGTAAAATATTTTAAAATTCATACTTTGCATAATTAAAAGTTCTCAAAAATGTATTCTTTGTTTATAAGTAAAATCTAAATATAAAAAAAACAAAACATAAATTCTTTCCAATCCACAATCCATATACAAAACAAGATTCATTCCGAGTCTCATGCATAATTTTGCAATACAGGAAGTAATGTGAGATGATGAGATTAGAAGAATAATTTGTTAAGATCATAATTGAATATGTGTGTAAACCAAAAAAAAAATCGCTTAATTTCCTAGCAGGTAGTTTCACATGTTTTTTGTTTTGTTCACGTTACTCAAGACTTCCTACATGAAGCATATTCTTCTAACGAGCGTTTGTTATGCGATAACAAGGTAATATAATTGATGGCTTTTAAAACCGCTTGGAAACGATCGAAGTTACTCCTACATAATAGCAGAAGAATGAAACAGAAAAACATGAACGTCGATAGAAACTAAAATTTCAATTATTTTTATTTTATAGACTTAAGTATAATGTATGTATGGTTAATACATGCTTAGATTTAAGAACGATCATCAAAAGTTTTATTTACAAGTACAAAATGCTACTTTAATAGCACACAATTAAACAATTAAAATATCTAAGTCTAATATCTTAATACTGATTTAATGTAGACGCCTACGTAAAAATGACTAGATTTTGTGTTATTCTGTTGTTAATCCACTACTTTTGCTATTGTTCTAAATTGGCAAGAAATCAAAAACAGGAAACACTGTTTTAAAACTCTCACTTGAATTCAAGGAATCTTTGTCTGACGTCTATTATATTAATATCATTTTATAGGTATTGCAGTCACACCAGCTACATACGTATGCGCAAAAACAAACACATATTCAATTAGACTGGTTCCACATCACTTATGTAACCAAAATGTATTATATGTATATAATCGCAAGAGTAGGTAGGGGAAAACAGGGCATATGATCACGGAGGCACAGACGTCTTCTCGAGTTACAGAAGTTCTTTGTTTTACTTCAGAATACCTCTTACAGAATGTCACTTTTGGATAACTTGTATTGTCATATTTTTCTTTGTAATTTCGGAATGATATTTAAAACTATCGATGATAAAATCGCTTAGTGAAGATGTTAGTGTTAGTTTTGATTCTATACAGGAGTATATAGAGGAGGTAAAAATAAAACTAGTTCTTCATACAATTTTTTTCCCGCACAGTGCCCTCCTACCGAGATATCAGGTTCCAAAGAGGTACTTTGAACTGCTATTTTCTGACAAGAACATTTATACTTCTCTGTAAATGTTTTTGAGTATTTTCTGTGAATGATAAAAACTCATAAAACAGTGACATTAAGGGGCGTTTCAAATTATTGGGGAACAAACAAAAAAAAAATAGAAAGTATTGACTAAAATTTTGTTCAAAAAAAAATTCTAATTCCTTGGACATTTTATTAAAGAAAATATACTTTTCATCAGTTTATTATGTTTAATTCAGCTACGATATTTTCCAAAAATACGATGCATCCTCAGTATCGTGGAATGCACACAATACAGTGTGTGCCCTTTGGAACCACCCTCTTATTTTGGAAGGAATTGGCCGGTTTTATTATTATTTTTTTTTGATAGTGTAGTGCTCTTTAGATAGTACTGTATATTTAACTACACTTCTCGCAAAAATTAAAGGAACAAAAAAATTTTCGAAATTTTTTGGCAATTTTCAACAGGCTGTATTTCAGTGAAAAATGGCCGTACAGGAAATACAAAAACATAGCTTTTAAAGCTTGAAGACTCTAGTTTTCGAATTTTTTGGTTAAAAATTTTTTGGAGCACCGGTAGCCATGCAATTCTTGGATAAAGCACGAAGAAAAAAATTTCCAAATTTTTTACATTTTTTTTTCGCTCTACGGGCATGGAAAATTTTTTTCGAGCTAGACTAATGCATAGGTCGCATAGCCTGTTTATTCAGCTTCAATTTGCTGTTTTAGGGAGTCAGATACGATCATTTGTCTTCGAGATATCGAATTTTGGAATGCAAAAGGATCCTTTTTCACTCAACTGCCGATATCTCTGAAACTACTGGTCGCCCAGCGAGCGGACAGGGGGTTTCGTTTTCTGCAGAAAATTTCCTACAAAAATCTGTCATGGTTGATTGGAAAAAAAATTGTTTCCACCTGTAACGTTAAGGTGAAAAAAAGAGCAAAAAAAATGCCGTTTTCCCTTTTTTTTGGTTAATCGACTGTATCTTCGATAATATTGGGGGAAATGCTTAGGTTAGAAGAAAATTTTACTGTCTAATGTACCCCAAAGGCCCCCCTAAATCGGTAGATCGATCGGTTCAGCGGTTTCCCTGGACCGATTGATTGAAATTTTGAAAAAATTAAGGGAACAAGATTTTTGTTCCTTAAACTTGACCTAATTTTTTCAAAAATCAATAATTTCATATTTTTTTTGACTACTCAATTTTGAGTTTTCTGAAGATTGATTAACAAAAAAAAAAATCAAAAATTTTTTTTCAAAAATTTCCAAAATTTCCAAAAAATTTTTTTTTGGAAAATTTAAAAAAATAAAAAAAAACAAGAGGCCATTT